>RCAB01000030.1:0-289313 GCA_003640385.1 Setaria digitata
GAACAGTGATGTGCAAGTGCGGTAAGTAATTTGATAAATTGACTTTTTTCAAATATTCTGATGGAATAAAAAATTAGGTATACGCTCACCAATTTTCTCAATATTAATTCATTACTTTCCATTCCTTTTTCAAAAGTAAATCGAAGTTAAATAGTTTTCAAAGCAAAAAAAAAAATGTTAAAGAGTAACTAGAATCATTTTTTTTCTCTTTTCTCTGGTTTAATAAATATTCATTTTAATATCAATTTCTGGAACTTTTGGATGACAGATGACAGTGACACAAAAGCTTTCTGCAAGCAATCTACAGCAGAATTCTGCTACTGCTAGCTGCTGTTAAACTCACTAGTAAGAGGATTTTTTTTTTTGAATTAACTAAATTCAAAAGTCTATCTAGAATAAGACATTCAGAATCAGAGTAATTTTTGTCTAAGTAGTTGTATATTCTTACCAAGTAATAATCAAATAACTCACACTGACAATTAAATTAATCAAGCATGTGAATGCGACACAAAGATTTATACAGACACTTCGAAGAAAACAATTTAGTTTCCAAAAAAGGCATGTATATTTCAGTTGAAAGTAATCAACTTGAGGATGTTTTAGTTGATGCCATAATATTTTACGAAGAGTTTGATCAGAGTGAATATTCTTATGCTGGATCGATTTGCTTCGTTTTTTTTTTTTTTTTTTATCAGCAATATCAAAAAGACTTGCAACAGCAAAAAGTTTTAGCAGTGATAAGCGCTTAAAAGATTTCACTGCAAAATATATGCTGATAAACAAACTGATAAAGCAGCTAAAAATCTGCATTGCTCTAAGCAAAGTCTTGGAATAATTTCCACTCATCTGATGGTGTTTTGAAAAAAAAAAAAGATTTCATCGAATTCTTCTTTGCTCGTTGAAGTAAAATCTAATGACTATCATGTCCTGCCATTTCGTGCCAGGTGGTAGGACGAGTTCGAGATTCAGTGATGCATCTAACCAAAATATACATCATAAGGACTGATAAAGCGATAGTTGCAAGCAGGGCACTGAAAATAGCCTGTGGCATACGTCTTGCTAGAGGATGACTGATAGCGTCTATAGTGCCATGATGATCTCCAGCCAATAGGTACTTATTTTCTGCAATCAGATTCACCGTGTAAAGAATTCACTTCATTCATAAGGAATTTGAAAACCTATCGACAATTGTATCTTAAATTTGTTTTGTATTTCAGAAAGAATCAGCTTATCCGGAAGAATTTCACTTTGGATTTAGACGTTCTGCGGACTTCTCGTCAACTTTGAAACATTTTTACATACATATATTATGATGACACATGAAAGACATCCAAAATATGGATGATATCAATTTAACTTCTAAGTCTGCTCCAAGTTGAGGATAAGTAAATTTACCGAAGTAGACGACATCATTGGGTGACTCGAGAACTGTCAACACGCCACTCACGTCATATGCAGGATAGTCTTCATTGCTTTTTAAAGTGATCTCTCTTTCTGCTAGTTCATTTGGAAAGGATTTTCGTTTTGCTCGTTTTTGATAAGTGCTAAAATTTGTAAATCGACAAATACTGAATTGAAAAAGAGGTTCTGGCACGATGGAAGAGGGACAACGATCTCGATTTCTCACATCAAGGTAGACTGTAAAAGCATCTTACCTAGGATCTACTTCTATCATTTCTTCAGCTGGTTTTATAGACGGTGGTGATATGTTACTGTACAATCCATAATCATCACTGATTCCTGTTGAAAATGGTTCATCCGTTTCCGTTGCTGTGGCTTCTGTTGTCATAGTATTTTTTGGTATTGTCAGGTCAGGCCTTCTAGTTGTTATATTCTTAAATCTCTTAATTGTTGCTGCTGCTGGTACTATATGAATGGTTGATGGTCGGCCTGTCCATGAAACTTTAGAATGCCCATCTTCAGTCTTGTTTCTTTCCAGCCCATCTTCAGGCTTGTTTCTTTCCATTGCTTCTAATTCAACCTCTCCAATTGCTTCACATTGGCCAGATGACTAGAAAATAATACATTTTATTTTAATATTCGATGGTTGATTTCGTGGAATTCGAATTGTTTTCTTCTTCTGGAAAAACATTAATGAAATAAAATAATGTTACAAACTAACTTCAGATGAATAGCAAACTTCATCTGACTGTTTGCAAATGCGAATCTGGCAAGTGAAACGAGTTATCGCCTTTTTAGCAAACTTGAAAACATGCATCGCCTAAATACAATCACTTGTTGTCATTGTAGGTGTGGGATGACAAAGTCATAAACCAGAATGAGGACAATTTTAATAAAAACAATTTCAAAATATGTTGTTGCATCTAGTCAATTTAAAATTAAAGATAAATTAATCATTTCAATTCCTAAAGGGCAATTCAATCTTACTTGTGAAGCAGTTTTTCGATCTGTTGAATATACAGGAGTTTTTAAAATATATCGATCAACCCCACATCTAAACAAATTCTATTGTAGCTATATCAGTTCTCCTAAACATGTTGAAATTCTGAGATTTAGAAGATAACAATTAAAAGAAAATAAGATTTTTGAAATTTGATTAATAGAAGTTGAAGTAATCTTTGCCCAGATTAGAAACCAAAATAAACTGAGTTATCACACAATCAAATCCAAGCAACTACCCTTCATTATTGATGATCAAAATATGATTTCCTTCGCCATCTTCCACGTAACAGTTTTGCACCAACATTTGAAAATTCTCTGAAATACTCGGAATTTGAAGTGAGAATGACAACTGAAAGTTAAGCTTTCTTAGCACTCACCACCGAAGCATTTCCAAACATGATAAACAGTTTCTCCAAGTAAAGCGTAGCGTACAAGTGGTCCGTTTACCGAGCTCCTTCTGATCTCGTAGCTACATCTAGGTGTTGCCATGTCAAACTGTGGCTCCAGGTTGAATGGGGCTGAATTGCTGAAAGTTCTCATTTGTAAATTATCGGAAGACTGAGTTTCTCCATCCCAATGTCTGCTACTTAATTCCAGAATCTGCATGCTCAGTACCTTACTGAAAACGACTGCTGAAGATTCTCGACCACATTTCTATCCATATAGACACACTGAGCGCAGTAGGACCTGTCACTATTGGTGATAAAGAAAGGATGTAACTGTACGGTTATGCAAATCCGGTAGATGATGGATGCCGGAATTCTCTGAAGCTGTTTGTAGGGATATATGCGCTTCGTTTTAGAAAGAGTGATTCTTTTGCAAAACAAAGTGAAACGAGAAGCACACTGATCCGATCAATTCTAATGTCATCCTCAAAGAAAAGTTTTCCTAAACCATTCTGTACCGTTTTCTTAGCTGTCATTCCACAATTTCCCAATGACAAATTGAGCCAATTTACGTTTTTGGAAGCACAATCTGGATCACCGAAATAATCCTCTGCATAGATATGAGACGGATTTGATTTATTTGTCTGGATCTAGAATGAGCAATAATTAATTGTGAAAATTGCTGCAAAGGCAGATGAACACATTGGAAGATATTACTGATCTAATTCTAGTCGAAAATGAATGATTGAGCTAAAAGCAATAGACTTTTCTAGCTGCTACAAAAACTGATTAAAAAATAGATTTTACAATTAATACGTTAGGATAATTCACAATGCCAAATTATCATTAAGGGACTACCTAAAATTTTTTCATTTAAAGCGTTTCATTATCAGTTGTAATAGTAGAGAGTCAGTAAGATAAGTTGAAAAATGGCTATGGAAAGGCTGAATTTCTATGTTTCTATTTAAAACTTTCATATTTGAAACTTCCTTAAGGGATGATATTATCAGTCTTGAAAATTTATATATAGCAATTCACATATTTAAAAAAGAATGTTGGTAAATCTCAAAGAAAGAAATGATGCAGCATCTCTAGAAACTAGGAATCAAACATTTCTGCATAAGATTAAAAATGTTTTAGCAATAAAAGACTGAAATAGTTAATATTAATTACGTTAGATTTTAAAATTGTAAAGTTGTTTATTTAAATTAAATTATGATACTTCAATAAGAATCCTTCCTGGCTCACACTTAACAACTGGTTTCTCGAGAATTGTATTAGGATATGCTATGCTGAAGCAACTATCACTCAGAACCTGAAATGAAATTTGAACTTCTTAAGGATGAAATGAAACACAAACTCTATAGACTTATCGGGCACTTATGTTATTCGAATAATAACTTACTGCTAAAAGCACCAGCAGATCGAAATTTATGTACATACCGGCTATTCCTGAAAAATTTCTTCCGAAAATATTTCTATTTTCAAAAAGAAAAAGGAATAGTTTAATGTGCAACAACATTTTAACAAGCATTTTCATACATAACTGCCAGAACTATAATGAGCAAAACAGAATTCCATGTGTTATCATTGAGATTGAAAATCATCCTAGCATTCCGTTAACGGTTCCAGCCAGAGAACATTTATTGGCCGAGATGTGGCTATTTAACAAATAGACAATGAATTAGTCTGATAAATAGAATGTTTCAAAAATGTGGATTTTTTGTATAAACTGTAGTTAGGTTTTTTTTTTTTTCAGGACAAAATAAGTTAACTAATCATTATCCAAACTAATTTGCAGCCACTGACACTGCATATCTCCATATCCTAAAAAAAAATGTAGAGAAAAAAGTATAATGCTGGAATTTTTTCTAAAATATTAATTATCGAAAAAGTTTATCGGAGAAATCCTCAGGAGTACCACTTTAGGAATGAAATCCGACTTTTTAGACTGTAACCGAAATCATTTTTTTTTTCCTCACCTTTATTACAGCGACGTATAAAACAGCCAGAACCTGTTAATTCAGCTATTATTATAAAATATTTGAAGATCCCGTGACCACTTGTAGAACCATTCTGTCACCTCTCACTTTTCATCATACATCAACAATCCTCAAAAACCATTATTCTTCAACATTTCATCACCTGTCAATCTCCTTCTTCGTTTTTCTTGAAGTACTGATATCCTCATCTACATCCTTTTTTGATTCAAACTTTACAACAAGCTCCTTAAATCGGTTTCCTTAACCTCTTTAGTCAGAATTCCTCAAATTTCTGCATGCCATTTCTTTCTGCTTCATAAAAAAGAAAAGAATAATTTAATGGTTTTCAAATTTTATCCAAGTCAAAATGATTTTAAAAAAGTTTCGAATATGCGCGAAACCTCGAAATAATAATGAGCAACGACTATTTGACCTAAAAAAACTATTGTTCGTTTCAATAGTCCACTGACCTTTCTTGATACAGTCTTAAAAGTAAATCCTTGCCACTTAAGGATCTTTTGACCTAATTTTTATTGAGAAGATTGTTTTAATGGTAATAAAAATTTGCATTTATCCCACCTTACCTATAAATTCCTCGTCTCTTAATTTGCTCATAATAAATATAAAACATGAAAAGGAAATTAAAATATATTAGTATTCACATATCAGTGGAGCGTATTTGCTCGATTATTTACGTCTCATTTGTTTCTTCTGCGATTTTCAAACTTGTTGAGAGAATTGCTGTAATAAGGTTTTTTCGTAATAAGATTTTTGCAGAAAAATTAATTAAAGGAAGAAAGGGAAAAATTCCGTAAGACTGAAAATTCATTTTATCATTGTTTCATCTCAATTAATCTGTCAATTATCGATGGATTAGGAAATCAAAGGCACGAATGTTTTTAGCCGAACTTGAATCAGTTTTCAAAGTTTTCAAAGGAACTTTTAGATCACTTTGTTGCTTTCTGTTCAAAAAATTTGCTTTGTATTATGACTTTCAATAAAACAGTATAAATTTTATGGGAAAAAGTTTAAAAAATGTATCCGTGATCAAAAATATCAAAAAAAAAGAAATGATTTCTAGCTGGAAAAATAAAAGGAATAAACAGTGCTAAAAAAACTATTATTTATTCGACATAAGAAAATAAAATAAATTTCTTAGAAAATGAAATGTTAAAGTTATGAAAGAATGATCGGAATGATACGAAGCTGAAAAAGTCAAACTTCTAAAGGAGATTTTAGCCATCCCATAGCTACTGAAAGAAGTGTAAACGTGAAATGTTGAAGTTGAAAGAGAAGAAAACTGAAATTGAATCAAAGAAATATTTGAAAGTTTCTTAATATTCGAGAAACTTTCCTCACGGAATGGCATGAAAATGTTTTGCATTAGAGGAGCTGTGCAGTGTGGCATGTAGCCTAAAGCCTGGAATGAATTATAAAATTATTTTCCGGATGAATTTCGCTTTTCTGATGAGGCCCTTTTGTTTCGTTAAATTTTTGTAATAGTCCTAAAAGAAATGGAACTGAGCATTTCTCCAACCCGCTTTTGTTTCATTGCATGCTCATGACTGGTACTGTGATTTTATATCAAGAAACAATTAGTTTATCGACAGTGCTTATACAATGTCTATCAGATCCAGAAAAGATCTTAAACAAGTTATATTAGGTTATATTAAAAAAAAAAAAGGCAAATATATGTCGGTGCTATTGCTACTAATAAGTTCTATGAAATTTAGGGAAAAATTTTGGAAAGAACACTGAAAAATTTAATAAAAGATAAGATGAATGTAAATAATAGTCACAAAAATTAATGAGTTATTGTGTAGATAGCTGCATGAATAGTTTTCATATGTTCATAATATGAGTAAAAATTAATGGAGTGATTAGTGGTAATAGCATTATGTAAGAATAGAATTAATACAGGGACATGGAAGCATAATTAATGCAACGAAATCAATTTGTATAGGGCAAGAAAGGAATTAATAGGAATTAAGCGTTAAAATATTAATATGAGAAGTAATTTAATATGCATACGACCAGTGTAAGAATTAATATGAGTGTTTCACGTTACCTTGAGCTAACTTACCTATGGCAAGTTACTGTGAAGCTTATATCAAACACGTGACCTCACAGTTGGTCCGCGCTACAAATAATCTGGAATTTCATTTCGGGCTTTCCTCGTCTCAGCAACAATTCCGAATAGAAAGGAAACTGAAGTTTTTAGAAATTATGCTAATTTTTCTCTTTTAGACATGGTTGCTCATCCCTTTTTTGTGCTTGATAAATTTAAAATCGGTCTTATTTCTAAATTTTAATTTAAGAAGTGGTTAGCTGGTGTCAGCATCAGTTCTAAAATCGGATAATCCATTTCCATATCGTCGCTTGAAAGGTAAAATGATTTTTATGTGATCTGCTTGAACTGTGAATTGCATTAAAATATATAAAAATATACGGTGGTAAATGCCAACTTCTCAAAGGTAAATATCTGAAATCATAAAAAAAAAACTTAATAGGTAGATGTTTAATGAATGAATTAATTTAATCACAATTTTTAGTCAGAGTGTTTGAACATTTCTTACTGAGCAGTACTTCAAGTCCGTGCAATATTTTCCAAAATATTCGAATTTAAGAACAGAAATGATAACACATTCAGTTCTGTTAAAAAGAGGTGCAAGATGATTTTAGTCAAGACGAATGGGAAAAATGAAATTGCATCCTTCGAGGAAAAAAATAAAGCCTTTTTTATACGACAACTTCACTTCTGGTAATGAGTTATAATTTTAAATTTCCGACAAGCCTTTCTCTGAAGAAGCAGCCTTAGTTTAAGATTTCTAAAATTTTATTTTCAAATATCAATTAAAGCTTATCAACTAATATATGATTATTCCTTTAGAAAAAACTGATGTCGTTAATAAAACTATTACGACAAATCGAAGGTTAGTATCTAATAACTACAATATTAGAAAATGCGGTTTATTTAGTATTTTTTTAGTCCAGTTTAAGTTTTTCCGCAATTTAACTCTGGTTTTTTTTTTTTTAGTCTTAGTTTAATTTAAGCTTCGAAATTCAAAATATCTTAAGCTCCTATTTTTATTTATGAACAATTTACTGACCAAGAAATAAATCTTAATAACTGGACTAATTATCTAAGCAACAACATCCTCGCTATATTGGATATTCAAGGTGACCTGTTGGTTCAGGAAAAAAACCGAACACATTGTTTTCATTTCCGTAAAGAAACAATGCTCCATTCCACTGCACATGACTCTAATTATTTTCAGTAGGACAGATCGAACTTAACAAAGTTTTTTTTTTTTTACTCCTCTCAAACACTGTCGAATCGAATCCTGCAGATTAAAATTTTTTAAATTATTTCTCTCATAGGAATTTCAGCAATAATCAGCAATCAATTTCAAAACTTATTATTTAATTCTTTAAAACACTTATAATAATTCTTTTAGCACGCTAACTAAGAATTTCAGCGTCGATGAAAATTATACTGTCCAGGAAGGTGGGAGTTCTTTTTTTTTTTTCTATCCTTAAGTTAATCAATCATTATTAAATATTACGACAATTACTTGAGAACTGAGAGAAGCTTGACAATTTCCCTAGCATAACTCATCATTGGAAACGATAAGTCCATTGGTGCATCTTGATCACTTCCAGGTATTCCAGGTATCCCGAATGAATTTGCAACAAAACTAGTATTGATGCTAATGGGCTTCATGATAACTTTGATTCTTTTGTGTCTATTTTTACTCATTACCATATACATTTACTACAAGGAAAAGGAAGAAGTTTTTGGAAATAACAAAATAGGACCGACAAGTGTGAAAATTGATAAAGGTGAAAGTGGCAGACACACTAAAATTAACAAAACTTATCGTATTTGGTCGGATTCGAAATTCTTCTGCAAACATTTTCATCAAATGTTGCTGCGATGAAAAACCAATTCTGTAAAGGAGAAAATTCTGAGCAAACTTTAGACAAAATATCAATTTCAGTCCATTCGCCGTACATAATTACTCCAGAACAAAAGATCACTCAACAGCTATTAGCCAGTCAGGTAATGACAGACCAAAAGAAAAAAATAAAACGAATAAAAAAAATTTTCTAAAAGTCTTAATTGACTCCACGTCTAGAATTTTTTTGCCAGTCTAGACTAAGAAAAAAAGTAATTTTATTTCTAAAATTTACTAACCATTCCAGGTGGTAACACCAATTGAGTGTTCTGTAAATGATATCGCTCAACTTGTACAATACCTTGCACTTCATGGTCATTTCTCGGAAGATGAAATTTACCGAACACCTCGAACATTCATTCGCTTGGTACCACGTAGGAAAACGAAATTTGACGAAGAAGGTTAGTACTAATCAGTAGTAATTAGGCACAGTTCAAGGAATCAGCAAAATGACATATATATGTTCATATTATCTATTAATTTTACCAATTTTATTTATTTATTTATTTATTTTTTGCCATAAAGACTCTATTGTTTATTAGCTTTTGAGAACAAAAAATTTATAAAAATCAAAAGCAAAATGCTAAAATTTGTAACGAAACATATTTTATAATGCAAAAGTTTTGATCGAAATTCCACAAAACCAAGAAAAATTTTATGCAAACTTGAAACTTTCTTCAAATATTATATAAGTTACAATAATTAAAGTTATAGATTCAAGAAAAGAGCAAAAAAGTGCATTAAAATCTGAATCAAAATCAAAATTATCTAGTGGCATAAGGGTGAGTTTCTCATAGCTTATGTTTGTTTATCGACAGGACCAAGAGAGAGAGATCGGATAACCGGAATAAATTTGAATTACTTTAAAATTCGTAACAAATATTCAAGTAATTTAATATTGTTCATTAAAAGACTCAAGCATCTGTTATTTCCAGGAATCCAGCACGATAAAGAAATCAAAAAAGTAACTTTACTTAAATTCATTTAATTGTTTATTTATTCGGACAAAATTCTTTGTTTGCTTTTTTTTTTTTTTTAAATTTTTGTTGGTTTTTTTCATCTCTGATTTTACTAAATTTTATACTAGTTGAATTATGCACTTTTCATTATGCGAATCAAACAGAGATTCTTGCTAGGCTCTAAGGCGAGGGACGGGACTAAATAGCTAGATTTCCGAATTAAAATAACTTCAAATTTTATTTACAGGACTGTTCAACAGCAAGGTACTTCATCTTTTAAACCAAGTGTGTCCTAGAAGTTTCAAATTTCGCTTTACCATCTTGCTACCTGCAACAGCAGTGTGATAAGTTTACGTTAATAAATTAATATTTATGAAGTAAGCATTAAAATTAACTGTTTCGTAAAATGTTTATAGAGTTACCCGGAAAATTGGACCATAACGGTGGGACGGAACGAAGTCAAAAAAAAGACAATATTGCAGTAAGTTTTAACTATAAGTACTAAATCAATTAGTTGCACTGAATATAGAAAAATATTAATTGGAAACTCTGAAATTAGAAGGAAAAAATGTGTCATTTTGTTTTTTTTTTTACTTAGAATGATAAAGTAACTAATTTAAATGCTATATCTGATTGGAAGAAATTTAATGTTTGATCATTTAATAACTATTGCTAATTGAAAATCCAAATGTCGCTGAAGTGAAAAGTAAGTTTTAGATGAAAAGTGGAAAAAAGAAGAGGAGAAAGAAAAGGAGTTCAGAGTTAGTATTCAGTTTCATATCTGTTACTGTTAATTGTTTAATTGTTTTCTTTAATTGAAAAAAAAAATATATGTCAATGCCAAAATAGTATTAGGCAGTGGTTCTCCTTCACATTTGTGACTACGGCATTCTGATTCACAATTAATTATGAATATAATAATAATTTATTGCAGACTGAAACTAAGTGCTCATCTAATCGAAGCATCTCCAAATGTGCAAAAAAGATTGGCGAAAAAAAGTTCCTTAAATTTTTGATTCTTTTCATCTAATTAGCATTATAAGTGAGATGAAGTAATACTCTCAAGTTTTTCAGTTAAAGTAGTTCAATCAGATTTTACATTTATTTTAGGATCACGAAGAAAGCATTCAAAAGAACTTGGAAAAAGACGTGACCTTGAGAAAAGAAGAGGTAAATAATAATTAGCTTTCCAGTTGTACAGCCAATGAATCAGTGTGTTAAAGTTAGCTCATTTAGATAGAGTCGAAATGAAACGTAAAAAGCAGAAGCATCTGAAGAAAAGTAAATATCTGAAGAAATCAGGACGTCATTAAGCGTTTCATGATTTTCATTCAGGAGCTATTATTGTTTGTATTAAAGAAAAACTGTTACTTCAGAAGCTGATGAAACGCCCTGACTAATAATACTCACTCATGTCTCATTTGAAAATACTGAAATTATCAGCAATTTTTAAACATAAGTAGAAAGAATTGTTCCATATATGAACTTTTCTGTTCACTTGTCCTCCTCTTTAACGGTTCTCTTCTTGCTTTTTTCTCTTTTTTTTTTTAGCTATTTTTCTGCAAAATATTTCGCACTGAACAGTGCAATTAAATTAATTATCTTCTAAAAAAAGCCAACAGCTTAGCGTTCATTGATGAACCGTACACCGCCTTCAGGATTCCATTTTTAACTTAACCACTCCGTACCGGATTTAACTGCACTCCATATTTCCCTACAAGACTAGAATTTCAGATTTATTTCATTCTTAAGTCGGTAAAATTTATTTGCTTCCTTCATTTTTCTTAGAAAAAGCTAACGTTTGCTGATGAAAAACCCATAGCATGTGATCTCAATTATTGGAATGGTTTGAAATGCCATTAGTTAGTTATGTTTATTTTCTGCAAGTTTAGAAATTCATATTAATAAGAAATTTCTTTGAGCTATTCAATTTTTCAACATCAATTTGTATTTGGACAAAAATCGTCATTCGAGAAATTCAGTTCAGAAATCAGAATTATGTTTACTGGATGTTTGATTATGTTTTTGAGAAATTAGTTAAAAATGAGCGAGCCCCCTTATAAAATCTTGTGGAATTTAAAATTTAACCTAAAAGTTGCTATCACTTGTTTCGGCAAATGCAAATTTTCTTACTTTAGTAGAGTTTAAAATTTTAATTGCTCTAGGTTTAAAATAATTGTTCTTGAACTAAGAAACATTTGTTAATGACATCTCTAAATAATTGAGAGAAGGCGCTTCTGGTAAAATTCTTACCTGCGAAAGTTAAAGAGGGAAAAATGAAATGATGGAATAATGTAAATACAGACAGAATTAGATTCAGAAAAATTTATTTTCTGGAGAAGATAAATTTGCATATGTGAACACTATAAAAGGATGAAAAAAAATTTCGTTAAATTACAAAACAGAATTGATAATTTTCTGATTGGTGACGTCTCGAAAGTTTTCGCCTTCGGGAGTTTGGGACAATGTCAGATAAGGAATTCATCGAAGCCGAGGAACAAGAGGGCAGATGTCCGAGCTATTTTTGGTACTTCATTGGTAGCTTTGGTTTGACAATGGTCATTGTTCTGGTCCTCATCGCTTATCTCGTCATGTATTCCGATCATTTCGTATGGGCTTTACGGCGAAATCCTAATCCGGTTGGTTCCATTATTCAAGGTCTTTTTTCAGGCCGCTGATTGAATTGTTGTACTTTCAACAGTTTAACTATTATGCTATTTCAGTCGATGAGAAGAAAAGGAAAAGGCAAGAGGAGCAGTGCTAGTAAAGGTACGGTTAACAAAACTGAATCAGTTATGGAGATTAATTAACTCATTTATGATTAATATAAGGAATGAAAGTATGTGTAAGCATTTTACTGATGAACAGCACTGACTAAGTTAATTAGTCGTTTTGAGTAAAAGCCTAAATAATATAATCCAGCTTTCGTATTTACTTAATTTTATTAAAGCAAGCCAAATGGATGATGTAAGCCAACAAACGAGCCAACAAAAAAACATGCCAGATTTGACAACTTAATGCCATATAGAGAAAAAAATCGTTGTTCCAATGCGTTTGATATGCATATTTTATGTCCACATGAAATTATTTGAATCAAGTAAATGCATTCAAAATTTTTATTCTTATAACGATTGATTACTTATGCTTTAATTGTAACTAACTGTATGAAATTTTGATCTGTCTGTGAATAGTTGTAATAAATGAAGCCATGGCTTCAGGTGAGAAGGCATGGGTAACATTTTCTCAAATGGTCGTTCATTTTAACATTTGGAAATTTTTTGTTTCTTTTTTGAAGAAATTTGAAAGTGATCGAAATGAACGATCAATTTTTAATAGTTAAAATTTTGACAATTTTAACAGTTCTCAATTCAGATTTCGACTTCCTGAAGATATTTTGAATTAAATTTTATCTAAGTGCTATTTCATAGAAGATTAAAAATGGGTCGATCTTTTCAAGTCATCACATACAAATGTGAATTGTGAAGAAACAGAAAATAAGTCATTGCAACTTTGTTTAATGTTTACTTCTTTTTTGGAAAATTCATAAGTAAAATGCCTTCTCTGCCTTCTGAACTGACTGAACTGTAAGGTAATTTTTGAAACAGCCAAAAATGCAGGAATTTCTATCAAGGTTATTTGGCCAATATAGTAAGTCCGAATAACATTCTCTAAAAATTCATGTGAAAGTTCAGTTCGGACCTTAAGCAACGATTTTTTAGTATGAGTTCCATCTTAGCCCACATCTGAAGAGATAATCGAGTTGGGATAAATTTAGTGTAAAACCAAGCACTACTAAAATGAGGTATTCAAATCAGGATTTCGATGAATTACTTAGAACTCAAGATTATCACTTATTTAAGATGAGTTACAAGTCATCTCATGAATGATGTATTCGTAAAACAAATTTCAAAAAATCTGAAGACTTTAAATCGACCGGAACTCTTTGCACCAATGTTTTCAAAATTGACTCCCCTAGAGGAAACAAATTCGACAAGAGGTCATCAGGCATTTAAGACTAACCAGCCAAATAGAAAATACAGTTTTTGCTAGGAAGCCTTTTGGAACTGAAGACTTACTTTCTTGTTATGGAACGGACAGGAAAAATGAGTGGTATGTTATTATCATCACATAAATGATACAGAAGCGATATTCGAAATGATATTCTTATAATAATTAATGGCACATCACAGGTCACCAGAACACATTATATTTTAATTAAATTAAAAGAGAAACGGTAGCACCACTCATCTATCGAATAGAAATGCGATTCAGAGTGGCCTTTTCTTGGGCAGCTCTTGAACATATTTTTCAAATTTTTCACTTAACTTCTTCAGCAGCATTTCCTTCAACAGTTTCGTGTTCAATACGTGAACAGCTGATTTCACTGGCATCTCTAATCCGAGATTTTCTAGTATGAACAAATCATCAGAATGGTCGGAATCTGTTGATTCACTTTCTTCGGTTTTCTCTTTTGTAGATGAGAGCTGAATGTTCGCTACTGTCCCTTCGCTAGAAATTTGCTGGGCCTTCTCCGTTGTGGACGAGGACTTCGTTTGGCTTTCGCTAGAAATTTCCTGGGCCTTATCGATTGTGTTCCAGAACTGAGTGCTCTTCTCTGGATTTTCGGTGGACACTTGCTGGGCATTTGTCGCTACATCCGAGGACATGTTCTGTGCTTGGTCCGTAGGTTGGATGTCTTCTGCGGAACTCCCAGAACTGATACTTTTTATAGTCTGTTCATTAATGGATGGACTAACGGCTCCAGCAGTATTTCCTGAAGTTGATTCCTTTTCCGGTTCCTGTGCTGCAATTCTAGTAGCCAGTAATAATAGCGGTATGAGAAGCCAAGCTGCGAATCTTCCATACATTTTTAAAAGCAATTTAAAATTGAAAAAAACAACTGTGAAACAGCACTGGATGTGTCGGAATTGACAGTAAATGAGGACCACGAAGAAATACTTCTTATGTATCTTATAATTTATGCAAATCCAAGTACAGAGTAATTAATTCTTAATAACAACAAAATGTTTAATTTTATTGATAACAGTACGAACAGATTCCTGATGAGAAACTAGTCTTAATACTAATTATATTGTTAAATTATCATGCATGGAACTTTCGAGGGAATAGTGAATTAGTACAAGATCATCTTCACAGATTGAGCTGAAGTAAACTTGGTTACAGCTTAAAAAAGAAAAAAAAGCGAACTGATTTAACTCCCAGCACATCTCAAATTTCATATTTCTTTTTCACAGATGATGCCGACTCCGGTGCTCTGGGATGACTGTGATCATTAAACCGAGATTTGCTTCTTGAAGTGGAAAGGAAACCGAAGCCCGTATACGGATAAATATTTGGGAAAGAAATTAAAACAATGTCGATGGCATAATTGGCACAGAGTAAGAGTCTTGATGAAGTTGAGAAAGGAATAACAAAGAGAAAAGTATTTTCCGTTGAAGAAAGGCTAGAAATCAGGATGAAATTTATTTCTAAACAGACCTGAAAGATTTTATTGTTTGCCGTGGATCATCTGATTATTATAAATGCAAAGAATGTTTTATAATCTAAACGTTTCGGTTTTCAGTGTTAATTTTAGATGTGCAAAGTCGAATTAAAGAATAGTTGGATACTGTAGATTCTACCAAATTAGCTTTAGATTAAACACAATTTTCGCTTTTTTTTTTTGTTTTTGCAAATAGTGTAATCAGTTCATTTACTGAACACATTTGACATCTGACATATTACTTTTCTGAAATGCATTTTTACCCAGTCATTCACAGAATTAGTTTAATTACATTTAATCAGCTGACCAGTAGGAAATATCTTTGCAATGTTTGAAGACTGTTGGATTAAATTGAAGTTTTTAATTTTGACTAAACTCATAGCACTCTGACTTCATTTCTTATTTTTCTGCGACTTCGATTTTCTTTCTGAAAAATTAAAATATCCAAATGGCTCATGCAATGACTTAAGAATCGAGTTGCAAATCAGAAATGAGTACTGAGAAGGGTTTCATAATTCACAATTAAGTAGACTAGTTACATTGCTGTCCTAAGGCTTTCAAGATGAAATAATTCCAACAACTGAGTCTAGCAATTCAGGACGATTCTTCCGACTTGGTTCATTCCTCAATTAAGTGATTGATAGATATTGCTTTTAATCACTTAATAAATGTATTTCATGCATGAATATTACTAAATTTTTCCATTTTCCAAGAATATTTCTACAGAAAGAGAAGAAAACTGAAAATGAAAAAATTTGGAATGATAGTTACTAATGCAAGAAACAAGCCTGCACTATCTTTTTTACTGCTCTTCTTTGTTTTCCTTGACTTCTTTTTTTCTTCATCGCCCTGGCCTGCAGTGGATTTTGATGGTACTCTGAAATTGAAAAGGTGTGATAATTCCAAAGAAAAGCAGAATTCCTGCTATCCAGAAACTTTGTTGTTAATGAAAATTATATAGCTCGAATTTTAACTTTTTAATTTTTCAAAATTATTACTAATTGTTAAATTTTTAGTGATTTTTTGCAGAAAAAAAAAAATTAAATAAATACTAAAACGAACGAAATAGGAGATAATTCTGTTGTTTTTGCGCCCTGTTCTGGTGTATCTTGCTGGAAATGATAAAAATCCATTAGATATTATTATGCTAATTGAAGTTCGTCACTCACATCTTAGTTATTCTCAGCTTATGCTTTACAACTAATGGCTAAATTTAAGAAAACCCACCGATGGCGTTCCAGAAGTTAGTTCTGTCTTTTTGATTTCACTTGATGCATTTTCTTTTTTCACAGCTACTTCTTCGCTATCTTTTGGGGACGATTTTGCAGGTGGTTTTCCCTTAATAGTTTCGAATATTTAATAATAATGCTCCAAAAATTGCAGCAAAGTTACATGTTTATTTTGTGCAGTGGAAATCTTTGCAAGATTTTTTGGCCAGAAGCTTTGAAGGCGCAAAAATAGGTCTAAGGCTTGAGAAAAAGAATATGCAATACCTGATAGTATAAATCATATGCTCAACTTCTTAAAGATCAAATCCATAACATTGATTAATGTTAGCATTGATAAACAATCACATCATTATGAATACTAATGAGGTACTGATGGAAATGAATTGTATTATTATAAAGTATTGTAAAGTGAAAATGAAATATACGGGACTGAATACAAAATAGAAAATTAGCATTTCGATTTGAATTAGACGATGTGCAGAAACGAGAGAGAGAGAGTAGAAATCTTACTTGTGAAAAGGCTAATACTTGAGAACTTAAATATTCAAAAGTCATTAAGCCGAAAAATGGAACATGTCGCAAAATTCGAAATGGAACGAATCGTTATTAAAGGAAAAAAGAGAACAATTTTTAGTGAATGGCAAACCTCTTCAGTGGAATGCTTTGAGGTGCTCGTTTTCTTTTTCTTTCTCTTTGATTTCTTCTTTTTTTTCACAGGCTAAAAGTTTGCATTTTTCAACTTCAACAACTTTTCCATCAACTGCTACTTTTCCGCAGAAACTTTACCATTTGTCCATCAAAGGTTATTTATCTTTGTGCTTTCCATGAAACATTTAATTTGCAGATTTATTTGCGTCTAAATTCAACGTCTAAATTCAACAGGCTTTACAAAGTTGAAATAATGTGTGCCATATTGTTTAGCTATGCAACTAGACGAAATTCCTTCGTCCATCAGTCTCCGTCGAGAATGTTGGGGGAACCAGTTGCATTCTACTTTCAGTCTATCAGTGTAAAAATCTGAAGTACCACAGCGACACGTATTTCGCCCTTGCGTTCTTGTTCAGGTTCCTCTTGAGTAGTGGTTGCTGTTGACTCGTCGGTTGGAGAAGTAGTAGCTGACTGGGATGATTGTAGGGTTTTTTGTCCCTGTACCGCACTTAATGCATCTGATTCAGGAATAGATCGAGATTCAGCTAATGGAGCCGACCGTTCAGGTGTATCTTTGATTTCTGGCGGTGATTGAACTTTCGGCTCTTCTGTAATTGGATTGACAGGTGCAGCTAAAACTAGAGGACTTGAAGATGGAATCGATTTTGATTTCGGTGAACTTCCTTGCCTATATTTGTCTCTTTCCGTTTCTGTCTGCAAGATATTTAATTGGTCGCAGTGTGAAATGATTTTCCACTATGAATAAGTTTAATAATTTAATTCAATTAATTAGTGATTAAAAATTTTTTTTTATTAATAATTTTTTTCAATTCAGTAGTAAATGAAAATATCATATGGGATATTTTTGGAATACGTTCAAACACTACACTTCAATGAATACTTCTATTTGATTTTAACTTTTCCTACCTAGAAAAGCTTTATTGGAAATGGATAGGAAGTGAAGTTCCGAATGAGCACCTCACCTGACTTTTTTGTGATATTAGAGCAAATTCTTTTGTTTCTAATTTCCGTCGGCTCTGTAATTTTACTTTTCACTTAAATTAATAAAATTATCATTAACTTTGTGTTCTCCTTGAAACAAAACCAATGTCTTCTGTATTTGCTTTAGATGCTTCATTAATTACCGTGCTCAAAACAGTGGAACAAAAATACACCTGGGTTTTTATGTTGCATTTTACTATGTCAAAATGAACAATCATTCAGATAAGTAAGCACTGAAAATCAAGTATTCAGTTTAAAAGAGAAAGAATAGAAAAATGGCAGGTTAAAATTTCGGCTTTTGGACAGTTCGTCAAATTTAGTCAGCTTAACAAACCTTAATAAAACAGTAGTACGCAAATACGCAGGCTAAAAAAGCCGCAATGAGCGTAGTTTTAACTTTTCCAATTTGAGATAACCGTTCAATCATTAAAGAAACTTTTATAAAATACTTCGAAACAGAACTCTTCTCTTTAAATAACACTTCTTGTCCGTGTTCTATTTGCATACAACCTTTCAGAGACCATCTACTGAATTATTTCAGTTTAAACTCGAGAAGACAAAGTTAGAAGATTGACATATATGATCTGTGAAGGCATTTCAAAATTTTTAATCTCTACGCGAAAATAAAAACTTCAGAAATATTGTCCAAGTGACGAAGAAAATGACAGCGCGGTTGACATTTCTTCTCTCGACGATCGGTTGCGGAAATCCTTTCGAAATCTTTGTAACATCCGGATTTCTGGGAAAGAACATGTTTACTGTCTTGAATCACGCAGTAAACAGTGAAAGTGTTTTCGCGCAGTTTCAGCTATCGCTGTAGAGGCAGTTCTAATTAAAAGAAAAAAGCAACGAGATATTTTTCCCCGGAAATTTTTAAAGAAATATTTTTAGGTAACTGCGATAACAGACTGCTTAATAGCCATTGTTTGGAGCTGCTAATGCTTATGGTCCAGAGCCGTTCAAATCTGCGGTGCAGGCCATAATTCATTTGTTTCTGGCCTTGGCTTGAAAGGAAGAAGAAGCGGAAAGAACAGCTGAAAGATTCATGAAGACAGTATCCACTCTACCATGTAAATTACCCATTTAAAAGCTAGTTAAAAGCAAAATACCGCAATCGGTTATCTCATTCTCTTCATTAACAAGGCACTTTTAGAGATGATGAAACACTAGGACCGATGCGTCAAGTGGTTACTGAAATATTGAAATAGTTCCTGACAAGCAGAGATTTAGAGAATTTGAAATGAAAAACAATGAGTAGTCCGTTTAATGTGGCTTCGAAACGATTTGCAAAATGTGCAATCAATTCTTTCAGGGGACATCAGGTCATTAATTATGAAAGAAAGTCGACATAGGATAGGCAAGCTCAGTTAGATAGTTAGCAACGTGAAAGCACTAAGTTAGTGCCTGCTGATCACAAGCAATTTCGAAACTTTTGAAGTACTTCAAAAATAATATAATATAATCTGATCTCTTTCAAGCCACCTCCACTTGCTCTATTGTTATAATTAATTTAAGGACCCTACCCACTGGCCATTGCAGTCACAGGACCGCAGCCCCTGGCCAGTGCTACTAATTCAGGTTACTTGCACTTTTGTTTGTCAAGGAAGTTGTCGCGAAGTTATATCTCACACAATCCGAAGTTCATAAGTTGTGCTTACATGTAACACTAAATTATTATCCAGTATTTTATTGGGTTCCAAGACAATTTTTCTTTCCTCTATCTGGATCTTAAGCCGTAATTTATTTTGAGTTCATTTAATTAAATTGACCCGAACTGTTCCCTGTTTGATGATCGACCACTAATGGAAGATAAAAGCAATAACTGAAAAGATCAAAGGAGAAAAAAAAAAGGAGGAAAGAGAGCGGAAACAGGAGGAGTTCGGGAACTATACCGTAGAATGAGATTGTACGTCTTTTAAAGTTACAGATGACCAATGAATGATTTTCATCATCTATTGGCCATACACTTATTTCCCTCATTCTTGAAGGCTTGCATGGAAATTCCAAGTTCTAAAATGTTTTTCTAGGAGAAAGCTGTACCTGCTGAGATGCTGCAATCCTGTGGCTAGGTAACATCACCAGCTCAAACCTGAAAAAAGTGGAAGCCTTTTCTTTTTGCAGGAAGATTACGCTCGAGGTAGAATTAATAGGGGTCAGTCTAATTTCTTGTATTCTGTAAGTTAGGTATTTCGAATAGAGTGAACATGTATGATACACTTGCAGTTAGCTTGCTTGATGTATGGTCTCAGTAGCTGAGTTGATAAACGTTTTGAACGATATTTGCAACGCAAGAGCGCTGTTGACAAAGGTGACATCGAGAATGAATCGGATCATTCCTCTTTGTTTACTTGGCCAGAGAAGGTATGGGAAGCAGCAAAGAGATGCGGTATGTTCCATGCTGTGAACCTTTTCCGATTTGCGGTCCGTACTATTTGAGTACCACAGCTGCGACCTCCGCTTTCGCACTAACACATTTCCTGTTTATGTATTTTCGTCCGCTTCTATTTTGTAACAAAACTGCCTTCTTCATTCTTCCACAGAAATGGACCTATTTTAACTGTCCGACGGTTAATGGATGTCATTTCCCGTCAGGATATGAACCTCAACCTGAAGTCGTAAGTCTTTTGCCATTGTTATGTCAAAAATGAATTGAGAATTCGCAAAGGTTATATTGCATTTTAATGGCTTACGTTCCGATCACTTTGGATTTTCCGCCTTCTCGAGAATGTGAAGAAATGTAAAAATTTTATGATGTGTTGTTTAACTTCTCTCGCAGTGCCTAATAAATAAATTCTCACCAATAATTTAAAAATTTTCCTTTCGAATGCACTTTTCCACCACTGAGCGTTGATGTCACTGCTACCATTACCACTAAATATTAAAATAATGACTGTTAATCATTGCAGATATCTTTTGGTTATTTAACCTAATAAAATTTTATTATTTAATAACATTTAGTATCATTGCCTTTATCACTGCTATTATCATCAGTGAAATCGCAATCATCACTATTATAATACACTCATATCAAGTGATGAATACTAGAATCTAATCATGAAGTTAGGTGCTACTATTAACGATGTGTCGAGAAACTCGTGTAAACTGAAATTTTCAAAGTCGATTCGATTATGGTTAAAAATTATCCCACCTTTGAAAATCACTTAATTATTGCAAATAATGTGAAAAGAAGAGTACTTGAATTTCTTTTTTTCTTTTTTTTTTTTTTTTTTTAATCATTCAATGGAATCTCGCAAGGATAAGGAATCATTCGTTAGCGATGTTTTGTTATCTCTGAAATCATTTTTAGTTAGAACCAGGGAAAATGAAGTCAGAAAATGATTAAACTAATGAGATCAGGGAAAACACTATGGAACTGCTTATCGACATCAGTGTTCTGGGTTTTTTTTTTAATACACAAACCTAAGAAGATGGTTAAGTTTTAATTCTTCAGTAATTCTCGGTTACTTAATGTTTCCCAGTCTTTTCAGTCTGCTCATCGTCCAACTAATTCAGAATGATTAGAATATTTTAGTACTTTTGAGAACATTTTTACTAAAAATCCTAGCTAATTTTAAATAAAAATGATTTACTCGTTGTGATTATTTTCAGTTTGCAATTAGTGGACTATTGATTATTCGCTTTATTACGTAAGAAAGAATTAAATGGAGAAATGTCGAAAAATAACATACATTGGATTCGAAGACTTAGCATTAAGAGGAATGCTTCTTGAGCCAAAAAGTTCAGTTGACAATACAGATGAATCGGACTAAACAAAACTTCCCACTAATCCCAAAGCGTCAAAATGAATTTTAAATGAAAGGAAGTGAACTAGTTTGGATGAATTCCAAGTTTATTTTATTTGATTCTGCTTGTCCTATACATTTCAAATACATTGTACAAAGATATGCGAAATAATTCGTACTCATTCCGGTTTTTGCATGTTACTGAATACTTTAGACTTTACCTAAGCAAACAACAACCTTTTCATTTAAGTAACTGTTTGGTAGTGGAAGTGAATGAGTTAGTATTTGAAGCATTTTATTGTCAGTACAAACATGGCATGCTAAAGCTATTGAAGAGAGGGAGATCGGTCTGGGACTTGGCTGACTTCAGACTTCTTGATGTTAACCCAAACGAGAGACAAAAAAGAAGCCAATTACCGTTCGGTACACTATCACTCCACCCTAGTCGCCAAGCCAATTGCAATGATTGGTCGGGGTGGGTACTTCCTTTTCTGGGCTAGCGGTCTCGATAGGTCTAAGGCACTCTCGGCTCCGCCCACTTCCGTAACTTATCGTAGATATGGTGCGTCCGCCTGGAGGAAAGGTTGCTGGAGCATAATAGTTCCCAAGGCTTCCGAGAAGGAAATCGGAGGGGAAGGAGATGACGGACGTTTTGGCTGTAGTACGGGAAGGAAACTAACACAAATGGACTCGAAATCGGATGTTCAGCAGCCGACTAGTGCTAACTCGGTGCCAGCACTGCAAGCTTCAGCATCAGCTGCACCTCGACCGGTTGCTACTACAAACTCGGCAACGGCCAAGGATCCGCAGCCGAACATCGACCTCAGCAATTTCAGTTTCGGCGCCTTTCAGGTACAGCAACACTACACCTCCCCTCCTCTCCTCGTTCTTCTGGTCCTTCACACCTCACACGAGCCTTCCATTCTTTCCAACTAATCTCGCACTATTCTACTCTTCACGTATTTCTAACGTTCTCGGCGTGAAGGTTAAGATTGGAAACAATTATTTGGGGTTTCTTCTCATTGAATAGTTAATTACCACCGAAACGACTTATTGGGACTTTTGTCATCTCACGTCTGTCCCCTGTTCAGTGACTTGAAACTCAGTGGTTTTTCCAAATCCAGAGAAGTTAAGGGATTTGAAACATCAGCCACTTGCACTAATATCAATATTTTGCTCATTCAACTTATCACTTCAATCATATATCACTTCGGTCATTAAACATCGTTTACTAATTGATCTGTTAAACTGCTAGAAATTAGACAGTAGTTCTTTAAACCAGTAATGGCCTATCTGCAGATAATATAAAGTATTCTAAATGTGTCTGTTAATAACCTTGCTTGTGATATCACTAACTTAATTTCAGAGATCTTTTATTAACTTCGAGACTGAAGAAACTACCACTATACAGTCTGAGCATCGTTGAAATTTAATTGCTTTTCTGGACTTTTTGGTGTGAGGAAGCACTTTGTGCTCAAACTTCTTAAAGTCTAGCAGTTTAGTTAGACGTGTTATCTGAATCAGTTGAAGTAAGGCTAAGTCTCTTTTGCAGTTATCAGCAGCCAATGCGAATGTTAACAATACATCGAATATGGTTCCCATTACTCAGCGGAACATTTTTTACGATGCTAACAGTAATTCGATACAAATGCATAAACAGCAAATCGCTCATCAAACCGGTAATTTATTTCATGCTAATTGTTTGGTTTCGAGCTTGATCTACCGAATTTTTGAACTTTTAGCTTTCCACTAATTTTCTGATCCATTTTCGTCCTCACTGTTAGTTAGTATCCGAGAAATTTTGATGATAAACAGCAAAGTGCTACTGTAGAAGTTACGGTAATGGAACAGAGCTTGAAATGTTATCATCCTCACTAAGCAACCTGTAGACACTGCCAGTTGATTTTATGCTTTGCTTAACGGAAGCTTCTTGAAATTAATTTTGTTTTATTAAACTCTTCGCTCTTATTTGAAATTAATTTGAGCTTCGATAATTTCAAAAAAGCCTTTCAAAATGAGCCCTATTATTATTGAAAATAGAAGATGTGAAGTTTAATTGAACCAGCTTATCTCTTCCTCAATATATCTTTCAAGTCTCTGATGCTTTTATGAAATGAATAAATTAAAATATCCTATTGTGCAGTTTTTCCAACTATTCTAAGTTTAATTTTTTGAAAAAGAATTCTTTTCACAATGCATTGCAAAAATTTGTTAAATGAAAGTAATATGGCTTTATAAATTTACTCTGTGATTAAAATAATAAAAAAAGTTAATCATCCAGAAAGATCTGGCAACTACTGACTTCTGGTAAGTATTTCTTCCAAACAACCAATTCTAGCAACATTTCTAAATACTTTTCAGTTGACTTTTCCAGAAAAATGAAAAATTTCGTCGTCTTTGGCTTTCCGGATTTTCTTTTATACTGATACTGTCCTAATAATTAAAAGTAACATTCGAATGGTGATTTGTTTTATTTTTACTGCTTAAATTATGCGCATTCTGCAGCTAGAAGCAGCATAGAGGGAATATAAGTCAATTATGTAACTTTAAGAAACTTCAGTCTTTATTGCTGACGTTTCAAGTTATATAAAGCGAAGTCAGAATACTGATTCAAATTTTGGATTTTAAAGATTTTAAATTTTTATTTATTAATTTATCTGAAAAATGGAGAAAGCTGCTGAAAGTGACAGAGTGATAAGAAGTTGTACTGCAGAAAGTTATATTTATGAACTACAAGTTAAAGGATATATAAAAATTAACTTAGTTTTAGCAATACAAGTTCTCTTGGAAATCTTTCACATTCAACAAATATGTCTTTTAAATCGTTTTTATCTTCAAATTTATTATATTTTCATTGCTTAACTACATGATTTAAAGCATTTGATGGAAGTTAAACGGAATTGAAAGAGGGTTTTTCGTAATAAACTGATTGCCTTTTTCGAAAGAAAATATTATTACAAATCAAACTTAAGAAAAGTGAATAAACACTTATCGGGATTCCATTTTTCCAACTTCTTTCGTAGTTTGCCGAACGTCCTCTGAAAAAAGAAAACTAAAACATTTCGTTAAAGTGCATTCATGTTTTCAATTTCTTATTTTGTGCTTTTAGCTAGAAAATAATTTTTCATGTAAATAGCAATCTAATTATATCAAAATCTTTTTAAATCGCCACTTAGTAAACATTGCCTGTTTTTGTTTTTTTGTTTTTTTTGTTTCATTAATTACTCATATGGTTCATTCAGTTACTAACTGCTCCTTCATTTACCTGCACACTTGCATATTGAATTGTTGGCTCAATTGTTAGCAAATTAATTAGTGTCGTTGACTTTTTACAGGGATGAATTTGAATTCTAATGCATTTCATGCCGCAACACCGAGTCATTCATCAGCAGCTACAGCAGCTATCAAGGAGGAGGTAAAGGTGTGCTCTAATTTCAATCTGATCTATTTGTTAAGTGATAATTTCGACTTGTCTGACCTTCATTCTTTTCAGCTTTCAATTCATAGAAATCATCAGTAAGATTGGGTAAATTTGGCTGAAATTCAATTTTTTAGAGTATAGTTTTTTTTTTTTTTTTAATAAAATTGTTTGAAATTTTAGCCAACGGCGTTAAACTCGTCCTGCTTCAGTTGTTCATCCTTACGATTACCAACATGTCATACAGCAGCAGCATTTGGACAGCCCGGTTTGTCTTTTATTAGAACGAATCTAATACATATTGAAATCTAATCTGAACGTTAATAACGGCTTCCCGCAGCTCATTTCACACTATTGCAATTGCAAAATAAAAAAGATTGTGAATTTTTGAAAGTTGCTCAATAATTTTAAATTCAGTACTGCTATGGTACTGAAGTTTGCTGGCTGTTTTCTTGAAATGAAAGGGGCATTCTACACTTGCATAGTTTATATGCTCAGTTACTCATTCCTTATTATAACAGTAATTATTATAGCTCCCAGCAAGAAAAGGGAAACCGATAATGGGGATTTCTTGAAAGGAGCTATTATTTTGCGGTAAATATTGGCACACTAGCAAATGTGCTTCGAAGGCTTATTGTCGTGTGCTAAATTGAGAGGGCTATTACCCGAGACCGAGTCCAAACAAAGGGAGCCGATTGGGTTCAGGCCCAAGATCTTGTCTTGATACCTCTGTTCTGGCTCTACTTCCTCCTTTCTCTTTCCCTCAAACATACTTTCAAAAAGAATGCGTAATGAGATAATAGATCCAAAGGTGTATTATGCAAATCACTGTCATCAATAGGCAATAGTTGCAATAGGAGACAGGTTCAGTCCCTCACTTAGTATTTTCGAATATTTTTCAACCACTGCAAGCAGTTTGATGAAAACCGAAAGGGAAAAGCAACCATTCGAAAACTTTTTAGACGTGAAATGCACTTAAACTATTTATTTGCTTATGAATTGACTGTTTTTTTTTCTTTGATCACTCCATTCATTTTCGCTTTATCAGCTTCATCAATACCTGTTTTATCACTACTCCACCTACACTCATACCTGTTTTATCACTACTCCACCTACACTCATACCTGTTTTATCACTACTCCACCTACACTCATACCTGTTTTATCACTACTCCACCTACACTCATACCTGTTTTATCACTACTCCACCTACACTCATACCTGTTTTATCACTACTCCACCTACACTCATACCTGTTTTATCACTACTCCACCTACACTCATACCTGTTTTATCACTACTCCACCTACACTCATACCTGTTTTATCACTACTCCACCTACACTCATACCTGTTTTATCACTACTCCACCTACACTCATACCTGTTTTATCACTACTCCACCTACACTCATACCTGTTTTATCACTACTCCACCTACACTCATACCTGTTTTATCACTACTCCACCTACACTCATACCTGTTTTATCACTACTCCACCTACACTCATACCTGTTTTATCACTACTCCACCTACACTCATACCTGTTTTATCACTACTCCACCTACACTCATACCTGTTTTATCTTTTCCCTAAGTTCATTCACCACCTCTTTCTTCTGCTTGCTCAATGTTCTGCACCAAAAGGTGTGATTTTCAAGTCAATTTCTGGCATCATCCAACGCTACTCTAAAATATGCTGAACTCCTTCTCATTAATGTTAGACTAATTAATGCGCGTCCTAAAATGGCAGAAAAGTTTCAATTTTTTCTGAGGAAGCAGTGTTTTATTTTGAATTAAGCATATGATATAGTGGGATTTAATAAGTTTTCAGGTAAAATTGCCACTGTGCTGGCTATTTGCATTGCATTAAAGAGTAGGGTAGGAAGGTCATCACCAGCAACCTGTAAAATGGCTTCTTGCTGAAAAAGCTTTTACCTTTTGCCTCGTACGGAAAGGTGTATAAATAAGTGAAATCAAGGAATGACAGCTGCAGGACAGTCTGCACAAAAACATAATGAGCATGTCCCAGCACGACAATTCCACGAAAACGTCCATCATGTAACCTTGTCCCTAACCCACAAAATCGAACACTAATTATTTTTGCTTCGGATATGATTGACGAAACAACAGACAGGACGGATTTGTATAATTTTTATTTATCAGAAAGGAATATCATTTAAGGAAAGACTAAAAAGCAAGCAACCTTTGATTCTCTCAAATGGATTATTGCTGGAATTCTGCGGAGTTGTTCAATTTTGATAAGATTTTCTCCCTTCAATTATTTATCCTTTATCCCTTAATTACTTAGTCTACAACTGTAATAAACAGACGAATGTTTTTAAAATTTATATAAATAGATGTTTGGTGAATGCTAATTATCTCATAATAAAATTCACCGTTAGATACTCCTCGGCAGTGCGACAAAAGTAAATAAAAGATTAATTAAGCGAAATTTATCAACAAAAAAAATCAAGCTAATGCCAAGAAATGCTAAGTAAGTTCAAGCAGGTAAATTAAGCAGTAAACAAACTTATTCATCCTCAATCTCTTCTATCTAGAAAATCATAATTTCAGTAAGACTATGTGCAGCTTGTCATGAAAATGTTAATTGTATGCTTTCTTTCAACTACCGTAAGCTTTGCTTTCCATAGTTTGAAAGTCTATTGCTAAGCTAATTAAGACTAAATTCTTCAAAGACCAAAATGAGTTTTTGCTTTAACTGTCTTAACTTAATTGTGTGGAATCGTAGACAGCGTCCAGTGCTTCTTGTTTCCCTCTTCTCCTTTCTCTTTAATTCCACTATCATCAAAATCATTGCCAACTGTGATGTTTTCATAGTTTATTCATTCAAGGAGTCTACTGGGCCCTAAATTCAATAAGCCTAATCAGGAGCATCCTTTCCTCGCCTCTTCTTTTCACCTCCTTAATCCCAAAACTTACTTCATGAGACTCGCAAGACCCCAGCATGAAAATCATGACTTCATTTGAATGAATTATACGAAGAATGAATCAATCAAAACAAATTCAATCATTCAAATGAGCGGTGCAAATGCCATAATCAAAAGCTGAAGAAGTGATCAAAACAGCAAAGCATTTTAACAGATTAATTTCCTGCAATTTCTCCTAATTCTCGGGGACTATTCAATGGAAGCAAATATTTTGCAAAATTCATTCATTTACTAATTAGCACTATCGAGGAAGGGACTGATGTAGCACCAGTGTAAATATCCGTCACCGCAAGCAAGAAGATGACAGGAAGTCACCACTACTCATTACTTCTTTTAGTGTTGAGTATTCTGATAACACTTCATATCAGTGATACGTCGTGCTGCACTGCTACCGTATGTTCAAGTTGAGACTGAAGTTGATCAAACATGTAGAATTTTCTTCATGTGTTGTATGTTGATCAAAACTTGTATCTTAGCTAATTTTAGCAAAATTTCCAGATCCGTATCAAATTTTGGGGCCAACAAGTAGTCGACTGGCGAGCGCAGGTTGGTTTTGAAAATGTCAAGAATTTCGATGCCATCTCTTTAAATACTTCACAGAATTAAAATTGATGCTAAGATTGCAAAATTTCAATTCTAATGTACCTCACCTGACTATGATAGGTAGTGGACAAATTCAACTCTGGCAATTCCTCCTGGAACTCTTGTCAGATAGTCGCTATGCGGAATCAATCACCTGGGAAGGTACAAACGGTGAATTCAAGTTAGTTGATCCAGATGACGTAGCCCGTCGTTGGGGTGAGCGGAAAAGTAAACCAAACATGAATTACGATAAAATGAGTCGAGCTCTGCGATACTACTACGACAAAAACATAATGTGCAAGGTGCACGGGAAGCGATATGCTTACAAATTCGATTTTCAAGGTATGAGGAAAAAAGTTTGTTTCGCGAATTTCAATTACCAAAAATCATTTTGTCGGTAGTGAATAGTCTCTTATTGATCGAATCATATTCCAAGAAGATAAGTGATGCTTAGTTTTGAAGTGATAAAAAGTAACTTTGGAAACTAGAAGTTTAAGATACGCATTAAAATTTAATCCTTTGTAAAAATTTTTTTTTTCTCTGTAATTTATTTCTTTTTCTTTGTAAATTTACAAAAAAAAAAAATGTGGGTATTTGTACTTTTAAAAATTGGCACATTTTACCGCAAAAAAAAAAGATTGCAAATTGAATTTTAGGAATAGCACAAGCTTTACAACCGCAAACAAATACGGCATCATCGGATTTATTCCAGCAATCACGGCTACATTCTTCCGAATTCATCCATGCACCGTGGGCTACTGCAAACTACCGCACACTTATGACGCCTCAATTTCAGGTTTGTTGAAAAGAAAAACAGTTGCGGCAGTAATTTAGAAGATGATGTATGTTTTACAATGTTTCATGGTTACAGTTTCACTTTGCTTCTTTTCTTACAACTTTTTTCTCATTCATTTCCAACCTTATGTGGGAAAAATAATTGGAACATTTCTCGTTTCAAAATTCCAGAAATGAAGTTGTTTCAGGCATCTGCAGCAGCTGGAGCTTTATTCAATCCATCGGTTGGTTATGCCGGTTTTGGTAGTTCCGGTAATGGTGCTCTGCAGGCTCGTAATTTTCCGCTCTACGCATCGTCCAATTACCCGAAATGTATATAGCATTAGCTGATGTAGTGCGATCAGTAGTTAAATTTTTAAGTCAGCACCTGAGATAGGTGTTATTTAAAATTCTGACTTCATTTACTTCTCCTCTGCATTCGATTGAAATGGTTTTTATTCACAGTCTCATACACCTTACAGTGATTGACGTTTCTCTCATTTAACGAATATTTGTTTTATATCTGTTTAAATGTTAATTTGGCAATCCATAGCTATTTTGATCGGATTTTACTTCTTTGAACTTCAAAAATTTTAAAAGTCAAAAACTAAATTTTTAAGAAATCATTTTTTTTTTTTTTGCTTTCAATCTTTCTAGACTTTGAGCGTTAAGACATCGGTTCAAATTTATTATTATTTTTTTTATTTCATCAATAATAGATTTACTTTCTGTAAATTTATTCAATTCGTGTAATGATTTCGATCTCATTGTGATTTTTAATTTGTTTGAAGTTTAAAATTTCTGAATTAAATTAAGTCAAGACAACTAGCCCAAATTGACATTGGATTGGGTTAAAGAGGTTTTCGTGAAATTTGATGGACAAATAAACAAAAAATCAAAATACAGGCTTTCAGTACGAAAATTCAGTGTGTACTGTTTTTCTGGTCAAATAACAATCAGTTCACTTGTCTCGAGATCGGAAAATAGACGATGGAGCTGAAAGGAAGTTTGAGTTTCAAGTAACATCTAATCAAACATCAGTCAAGAAGAAAAGATGAAACACTGATAACCCATTTGATCTAATCAGAAAAGTGAGATCTTTCGATGAAGACCTCCACTAAACCAAGCAAGCCTTTCTAAACTGTAGCGATCTGGGAGAATGAAATTTAAAATGTTCTCCTTTAAATGAAGAGTGAATTTATCATATTTTAAAAAGGGTATGATGTGGTGTACTGCTTTAAAAAAAAAAAAAAAAAAAAAATGATTGATTATGAGGTATCAGGAATAGATGATACTGCCTCACAACGTTAGTGAAACTTGTTTTCATAGTCTTAATTTATATCTCATCAGTTACAATTTCCTGCTTCAATTATAGTACTGCATAAAAGGGACCAAATCCTAATCTTGTGATAAAAATGTCACTTTCTTTAGTTTGTTAGAGAACCAAAACTAGCTTATATTTAATTTCAGGATTGGACATTTAAAAAAGAAAACTGAAAGTCACTAAGAATATTACCGCAATAGTCCGGAAATCTGGGGGCAATGTGAAAAAGGTGAATTGAGCTGTTTTCAGAGCAACACTAGGAGTTAACATTTCAGCCAGAATATTCTCTGAAATTCAAATAAAGAGATATTTTCGCTGCATTTCAGAGACTACACAGTAAGGGAAAAAAGCTTCACAGACGTTTGGATATTAGAGAACAATCATATTTGCTACTTTTTTAGCACAAGCAAAAACCTATCACTGCTGACTGTTATTCATTCTTGAGAGCTGGAATGAGAATTAATTAATCAATTTCGTACATCGACTCACCTACTCTCTTCAAAGCCAACAAAACGTGGATGTCTGTTGTTTCATTGTGGGCTCGACTTCATCACAATGAAACGAGCGATTAATTGATTCCGTGCTTTTAAAGTTTGTCTCATTTTTTTGTCCGCTGGCATATTCATGCGAATTTTCTTTCGACCTTAGAGCAAATGTGGTGTAATTTACAATTTTGGACGCGGAAGTTGTAGGGGAAATGAGAAAAAGCGAATTTTGTATTGATAAAGTGATGGAAAAGTGATAAGATAATTCTGAGTGGACCGGTGATAAATTGCTCGTACTCTATGTAGTTGGATGATTCGCTCCGTATTGATAGTGTAGCATAGCCAGTTGATCCGGTCATAAAAGTCAGTACTGTTCGGCTTCTTTCGCTGTGGCAAAAGGGAAGGCAAGCGACTTTCGCCACTTTGTGAACTGTTTGTTCATTCAGCAACTCACGTATCTTTCGGCACTTTACACTCCTGCATCTACCTGGACAATTAGCTCTTCCCTCCGTGCGGACGTTATGAAAATGGTATGGCAAACGAGCGAGTGCGGTGTATTGAGTTGAGAGGGACATTGTGACGCGTGGAGGAGTGTGAAGCTATTTTTGTCATTGCGTCGGATTGCACTTTGTTGGGTTGCATTTAGTGGACATGCAACGCATACGTGTAAACGACGTCGTTTTCATGCTTACGTTGAAACAGCACCGCAAGTTTCAACCTTTACGCATGCGTATCTTTGGCAGGTAATTACAGCTCAGAGATAAAATGGAATGGGAAAGTTTAAAGTTTAACAGTGATATTGGTGTATTTTATGGTCTAGAAGTTTTAATTAAGTCAGTATTGAATTTTAGTATCATTTTGAATCTCCATAGGAAGTTACGTTCTTTTTCATATGTTGGAATATGAAATGGTATGGTACATTTTGTCGCCCTTTTTATATTTTTCCTGTTTTATCTGATAACAAACAAGACTTTATATCTTTCCTTCAATGTGATGTGACACAGAATGAATCCGTTTCCTTTATTCTGCGCCTCATTGTTTGTATCGTCCTATCAATCAATTCAACTGCGATTCCAGGCTGCCTGTGTCTTTTAGCCATCTTCACGGTGTTCATTTATTTCTTCAGACTTCTCAAGTATGCAGCATCCATCCATCCATCCATTCAGTACATTTTAAAATGTAATTCTTCTTAGGGCACATAATCAAACTTCACCCAAATTGATGAGTACTGCAAACTCCCAAATTGTCGGTGATGGTGAAATGCGTCTGATGCAGCACAGCAATCCAGATGCGGCACTCATATTACTCTTTGGTTGGGCTGGTTGCAATGATCGATATTTGGCAAAATATGCCAAATTTTATGAGAAAAAGTATGTTGTCATTTTACAAATTAATGAAAAAAGATGCCTTGACAACACTGTGATTCTTGATATGCGAGAAGCAATCCAAGAATTCGGTTGTAGCTTATCAGCACCATATATTCCTATTTATAATGGTTTCTACGCTAATGAAAAAATTATTATCAGTGTAAAGCTGCTTTTAGAAAACGTTTTGGTAAACGCAAACCAGTTCTGCTGATTACTGCCTTATGATGCCTAGAGATTTTTTTTTTTTTTTTTTTATGTTTTACACAATGCTATAATTACTATGCTGAGATAGTTAAGCTGTCGTGTTCCTTTCTGTTTCTTACCTTCTCATATTTATTTCAGTTTCTCAGTCCTACGTTTTACGGCTGATATTCAGAAAGTTCGGTCTTTCTCTTCCTATCGAAAGTTTGCACTGGATGTTTATGAGAAAATTTTGGAAACAACAACGGCATTATCGATATATTGTCACATGTTTAGTATGAACGGATGTTCAACATTTTGCGCTTTGTGGGATTTGTTGGACACAGTTGCAGATTGTGAAGTGTTGAAATCGAAATTTAAAGGCCTAATTTTCGACAGGTTTGAACAGTTTGTTTTACGTGGGCCATGTTTGAAGTTCTTGTGATCGAAAGGGAAGAGGAAGTGTTATATTTTGGCAGACTACGAAATATCGGATACTGCTCTTCTTTTCTTTTGAAGAGTAATTGATCGAATCGTGATAATTCGGTTGTCGTCCAAACCATTTATGGAAAATTAAAAGTGGATTGGTTCATCTATATCAAGGCACTGTGCCAGTGTCAGAAGACTTGAAATGAAGAAAGTTGGTGTTGTAAAAATCTTAATTATTGAAAAGTTCTCTTGTCTGCTTGGGTAATACTGATCCTCTAGGTGACATTTGTTAAGAGCATATCTAGACTTGCATAAGGAATTGATAAATCTTGTGTGAGAATTTCATATTGTCTTATTTCAGTTCTCCAGCTTACGTATCACCGTGGCAGGCGGCAGCAGCAATATCATTTGCCCTTTTGCCACCATCCTCTTATAGCAAAACTTGGCGTGAAACGTATCGTTTTATGCTAGCTGGTTATTTTTCACTACATCGTTCCATGATTTGGCTTCGTTCTCAATGGGATAAAGATGTTTATGAACGGAACTATTCTTACTTCCGGATGTTAGCGATGAAAGACTTACCAAAATACCAGCTTTATATTTATAGCTCCATAGATTCTATCTGTTCGGCGGAAAGTATCGAACAATTTATAGCAAGCGAACAAGAAAAAAAGGCAGTGATTTCAAAGCTGTTTTTTGATGACACACTTCATTGTCAGCATTATCGACTTCACCCTGATGAATATGAACAGGCTTGCATTGATTTTGTCAATAAGGCGTGAAAATGTGATGGCGTCATCGGCAGCAGTCACTAGATGAAGATATCCAATTTTCAGTTTTAATTCTTTCTAATCGGGTACTGATTTGCCCTCCGGTATGATTTCCATGAGTATTAACGGCTCTAACAACACTTATTTGTCAAACAAATCTTTGTAGATTAATAATTACTTTGCTTACAGAGCATAAGCTTCCTGTGATTACTGGAACATTTTTACTACTTTTGATAATTCACAGCTCTGTTTTTTCATTAGTTTGCTCTAGAATTTAATGGCTTTCAACGAATAGAATTATATCTCTCTTTTCCGTTCTCTTTGATCAATGTGAATGCTTAGTGCATTTATTATCATATACATTTACTTGGATGTTAACGATCTCTGCCTAAGTTTTAATCTGTTTTAAATATTAAGAACATGGGAATTGTATTAATAGCTCTTAATTTTACAACAGATGTCCGAAGATATTCTGAAACAGTTGCATGCTGTAATCACAAAATGAATCAAATATTATCAGCATGAAAGAAATTCCACATTTTGGCTGAAACTTTCAAAACGTTTGAATTTCACATTTTTTTATAGGACAAAGAATATTAATTCACAGTACTGTGTACTGGATCGAAAATCCTTAGGTACGAAAATTCAAAGTTGTTAAATTTGATTTAACTAGTAACAGAAGAATTCTTCTCTATAATAAAAGTAGAAAGTTCTTTCGTAGTTGTACTGTTCGGGTTTTTGAAGGTTGTGAAAAAGTGAAGGAAGACCAATGTAATTGATGAGGACTGAGAATTACTGCTGCAATGTTGGATGGACTAATGAGGACAACTTGTAGCATTATTATCAAATATGTCCTAAAAATTAATTGTAAGTATCTATTCTGTATTTTTCAGACTACGTAAATTAGGTCTTATGGGGTGGATGAATGTGGTGTTAGCAATACTATTGAGAAAAGGAAGAGATTCATATTGTCTGATTTTCTGGAAGGTAAATTTTAGGTTCCTGCTTTGACTTCATGGAACTTGTGAAGAAACTTTTTTATTATTTCGTCTTGTTTTTTTCCTTCCTTAATCGCTTCTCCTCATATATACTCTGCTAATTGTTCACTAAATGAATTTCATAATTTTCATCTACTAATTTGATCTTAATCCTAAAAAAAAAGCTTATTTGAAACTATAAAGACGACTGGGAATTTTGTTGATCACCATGAGAAAAAGTAAAAAAGTTGGTTATAGGTAAATTTTGAAGTTTAACTCGAGGAATTTGGTGAAGTTCGTTTTTTTGTGAATCACCTTTCTGAAAAAGTAGTGGTGGTGGTGTTGACAACTTCGGACTTTGAAACATTATGAGCCCATGTAAATATTTGCTACTGTTTAGATAATGATGTAGTCCTCTCTCGACTGATATGTTAAATTATTAGTATTTCCATTATCGTCGCTAATTTTCATTTATCAGCCTCTTTATCATCCCAAACGCCGTTGCTGATTCCTATTTCATACTTGTATCATTTATTTGCAGTTGCCCAAATGATAAATAATAATCTCGTTTGTTTTGTCTCCCATAACAGTTATTGCCTAATTGAATAAACAAATTAAGCGCTTAACGAAGATTTACGCGAATTCTAACTGTTTTTCTTCAGTGTATTTCTTTTTAGAATATTTTGTCATCCTTATACAATAATTATGGTATTGTATGTACTATAAGAATGAATGGAGATAATAGAGAGACAGTGCTTTATCAAACAAAAAGTTACCTCAGAAGTAAAACAGGAACAGATATTCATTTTAGCCCAGAGTAAAACTTCTGTTTCACGATTTCAAAATGAAATAATTTAATAATAGGATAAGGCCTTCTTCTTCTTCAGGAAAAAATGAGCTATTCTCTCCCTGTGCATGTAAATTTATAACAGTTATACAGCGAAATTCTGAAATTCGAAATAGTTTTTTTTTTTTTTTTAATTTTATATCTTCAATTTCTGTGATTACACTGAAATTTATGTAATGCGTGTCTCAGTAGAAACTAGAAATGATGCCTTCTTCGAGTTCTTATAACTTAAAAGGTGAGTAGAAAATTGTTCTGCGACAAGTTGTTCAACGGTCCTCTCCCAGTACCGTTATTTGGAGATTCGATCATTCTGCAATTCTGCCAGCCTATAAATTCTTTGGACCGACGGATAAAATTACGATTAAACTATGATTACTAGGTTACCCATCCATCCGTTAGTATTTAGATATCTTTTCCGGATTCCAGAGGTAAAGCTGCTAGGAGGGAGGTAGACTCGAGAAGCTGAAGCACTTCCATCTAAGGCTCGTCATCTGTATCCATATTCCTCGTCAAAAAGTCTTAAGATTCGCAAGTTGCTTCTGTCCATTGCTACTTGTTTTAGTATATCAATTATTCGGCTTTCTTCACATGCCGGTTCTTTGGACAGCTGGTACAGCTCCATCCGTGATGACCTTCGTCGTTCCCTGCTCTTTCCAGATTCAACTTCCGATGCGCACTGTCGCCCCGCTGTAATATTCGTCGAGACATGAAGCAAGGCTACCTGTCTCAGTGATCAACAGAGGCCTCGTCTGTTTCTGTTTCTCGCATGATTTCTAGCCAAAGGACTGATCCTGGAGGAACACTCATCCAGCTGTTGCGATCGATTCACTTGGTTCGCGCAGAAGTCACATGATGCATTAGTCACCCGGTGACAGTTCCACCACATCGGTAGGCCATTCCGGTTCTTTCGAGAGATTTGTTTCTCCATTCCACCTCTCTGCCTTTTTTGCCAATCTTTTGTTTCGATTGGCTTTGGGTAAGTACAACAAATGAGACAGACAACTTCACAGTCATTCCCTTCGCTTTTCATCGCGGTCGTTGCCTTCCTGTCCCCTTCTGCTGTTCACGGAAACTGAACTAGTCTCTCAGACTTGCCGAGGCCTCCTACCTCACTCGGACTTTCCTCGGTGCAGACGTGGCACACGCAAGGGTTCACGCAGTCGATCATCTACTCGTCCACATGTCACCGATAACACCCTCACACATGCAAGAGACGACCACTGGTGAGGGCTGTTTTAAAAGTGATGACGTCACGCGGAGAGTGTTGAAGGAGAAGTGTGGGCGGAGGAATAGTGTGCTGTGTGAGTAGAGTGTAGACATCAGATGAGCGGAATACCGTGCATTCCATGGAGGGTTCCAGAACGCATGACTCATCCCTCCAACTGACTTTCGCACTGACTCATCCCATTTCAGGCTGAACCAACACAGCACGGCACTAACATCCTCGAGGCTACCCTTGCGGCGTTTCTTCGGCGAACTGTACGCGTGTCTCCGTCACGCACCCGTGTGTCTAGGTCTACGTCACTCGGAGAGGTTGCATGACACGACTCCTCCTCACGTACGCATCTACTGTATTAATGGACCCCTTTGTCCTGGGGTTTGTGGACAAATTCCGTCCAGGGCTGGTCAAAGTGGCCAAGTAGCTTTGTTCTGTTCTGTGTTTTTCAGACGCAAACATGTGTTTTATTCATTTATTCACTCTCCCGCTGGTCGTTTGTTAATTAGTTTCAACTTGTCCATGGAGACTTAAGCAGGTTTTACTAGTCTAAGATCAGTCTGATCCTCTTTCCATGACCGATTTTTGTTTCTTTACTGTCTCCCATTAAATGTTACATTTGAAAATGGTATCGCTTGAAACTGTTGATTCCAACTGGACCCCGCCATTTTGCCCCAAATGGTATAAATCCGGCATGTAGACGTTTGTAGTTCAGATCCTGGAAGGTTTCACGTAAATGCGCTTCTCCTAGAAGCACATCCGTCCTACTCCGAAAGCCTTCTACTTGCTTGCTTCATCAAATATCGATACATCAACCCATTAAGACGCTGTGCAACAGCGTGGACCATGGGAGCACAGTCCATAGAAGGGTTGAAGCGAAGTGATACGCTGAAATAAGAAAAACACTCACGATCTATTCGGAAATGTCATGTGGATCATCGATAATCCGATGAGTATTCTTTTTCATTCTAATCAAGGAGAGAGGAAAGGAAAATCATTCACTGGCGCGACTTTGAAGTGCAAGAATAGATGAGAATTGAATTTCTGTTAGCACAGGGTGTGGTTCCCTTATGAAGTATCCGTAATTTATGGAAAGTAATTGAATGTTAGAAAAGAAATGGTAAGAGATGATTTGTAAGCAATTTGTAGGATTTAAAACTTCCTACTTTTAACTGTACTGTTTGTTAGACCTTGAAGGTGTTCATTTAGATGAATGTTTGAATTTCTTCTGAAATAACAGTTAGCATACTGATAGGTTCGTCTTGAACTGTTTTATTAAATTATTGTACTCGGTAAAAATTTCGAGCCCTCCGGGGTAGCACGCTGTCGAATTTTGCTTTACTTCAAATTCTTTTTAAATTTTTAGGATTTCTTGCAAAAAGAAATGTCAGCATTGCCGTCTTCTGCAGCTCCAACAACCACTGATTTGTCAACATCAAATGCAGCATCACTGAAGCAGCTAAAAAGCAGCATGCATCTCGATTTTTCATCTCCAACATCATCAAAGAAACAAATAATTAGTGCCGATCTGCTGGAGATCATTAAAGCGTCACCAACAATAGGGAAGATGTTTTCTCAAGGTATGACTTAATATCTTGTTAATATACCAGTAATAGTGGTTACTTTGAAAGCGACCAACCATTTCTTCGAGTTGTAACAATGGCTGTTACTTCTATGTCAGTGAAAGTTTGTTTTATGGTTATTCTTGAAATATCCTTTTCATTTGTGACACTTCTTACCGTTTTTGAGGGAGAAAACAAAAGACTGAATGGTTGTTGTTGTTTTGCGTAGGCAAGATTAATTACATTATAGGTCAATAGACTTGGTGCCATATAAATGGATTAAATCAAATATTATATTGTTCGTTAAATACTGGAATTCGTGTTTTATGGATTTGAAGTAGTTGGTCACCCTACTGAATTCTTCTAAAGATTAAAGTTACAATATAAATCATTAATTATACTATTTACGGCAGGCACAACCACACCGACGCCAACGAAATTATTGTATCCTTCTGAAGTTACATTGGCGCAACGACAGTATGCTCAAGGTTTTATTGGTAAGGAAATTAGTGGATATTAGGAAACTAAAAATTCATTAAATTAACAAAACTGTTGAGGATTGACCATGAAATACAGCCAGACCTAATCGTATTTCACGGTAGATTGCGATTTATGTTAATACAATAAAAGAAAAAGTGATATATATTATGTAATATTTAATATATTTCACATAGATTAAAGACGTGCTTACATCGTCTTTTTTGGCTATGGCTGCTTTTTGTTTTTTAGAGGCTTCATTTCCATAATACGCTATGAAAAGATGTTGAGCTAAATTTATCAGATTAATACTGAGAAGTTATAATTCATAGCAATTAAAAGTGTTGCTCTGAACGATTCCAGCCTTCACTTGTTTTAACTTTTAGAATTATTTCATAAAAGCATTTTATTTCGAAATTATTTTGTATCTGCCATAAATAATTTAATCACTCATCAGTAATATCATTATTCCCTTTTGTTTAGTTTATCAAATACTTCGCAGAGTTCCTGAAAATAAAGAATTGTCTGGTCTTATTTTTCTTTTAGTTTACATTCGTATTAGGGAAGAACTAGGTAATATGATATGAGTATTGACGGTTTGGTCTTCTATTTTGATGATGTATTTTTCATTCTTAAAGCACAAAAAATTTATTTGAGCACTGTACCTTTCCATATCGCCAATAAAAGTAGGAAAGGAAAGATGATTTTTTTGCGTTTATTTCTGTGATTGGTGACACTGAAAAATTAGCTCCTTGTGCAATATTTCTTTTGAGACCCTAACTCTTACGAGTTCTGCAGAGCTTTTGTTGGAATTTTTGTCGGATATTTAATCATATCTAAGAAGCTGTAGCGCATGGCAAATTTTGAATGAACCTTTTCCGTGTTCCAAAATAAGCTGATTTCGTATTTTAGGGAATTAATTTTAAAAGGATGAAGTATAGACTTTAGTGAGAGAAAACTCTTTCATCAGAACTTACTTCCTGCTTGCTTTCTTGATTTTCCTAAGTCTTTTTATTCTGAAAGTTCTGTTATTCTATTTTTTTTTTTTTTTTTTTTTTTTTGTGTGTATTTCAGCAGAAGATGCTGCATTCCGTTTTTGCGCTCCTTCAACCTAAAGGAGCACAAAAGGTTTTAAAAATTTGCATATAAATTGGGTATGGGTATCATCAAAGCGTTCCTGCTTAGTAATTGTTCCGTATTGTATTTTTTATCATATCTCCATCCCTGTTTGTAATTCAGTTATTCCCACTGATCGCATCGAATTTGAAATATACATATCTCTGACGGATTACACAAGGAATGTTAACAGACTAAAAACTCGAAAGAATGATATTTTACATCATTTCATGTTCAATTTCCATTAACCTCTTCGCAATCTAAAGTAATATTTTCCTTTGCTCTTACCAGAGAGTATTTTGGAATTGTCCCTTAACTGATTTAAATCGCGTCATTCAATTTTATCAGTCACTCATCTTTAAATTCACGTCTATCTCGCTATGTTTGTTCCACGAATCAGTGGACATTTATAATGATTGTTCTCTTCGTTGTTTCCAAACGTTCTCCTGCATCATTTCCTTTCCTTACAAAGGTCTTGAAACATTTTCCTTCTTGACTGTCCCAGTCTAGTCTCCAGTGATAGTTTCCCAATTTCGAGGTAGAAATCGAACTTTGAAAAATTCTTGTGTTCTTTCTTTATCGTTGTAGCATAAATTAGACAATTTTATTAGTGCCACTGAACTGTGAAGGGCATTTTATTATAGAATGAAATTAATGAGCTGTTTTGTCTCTTTTTTTTCAGGGATGAGTGGGCATAAAATGCAACGAAAACTTTAAAAAAAAAAAAAAAAAAACTCGTCAAATTATCTATACATCATCATCTATTTGTGCACTTTAACAGTTCTCTGTGTATGTTGGCATTATTTAAGAACGAAGTCTTACCTTGACAGTTGGTTTTTTTTTCCCACAGCAATCCTCGATTTGAGAGAGGAGGAGGCTGGAAATGAGTCTATTTTTCATAAATTGATCAAGGACTGAGATTTTGAATGCCTTACGGACGACAACCATTTCAAAAAAAAACACTGTTTTAGTGGACTTTCATTGATTGGAAATCAATTTGCTTGTTTGTGTGCAGTTTTTGAGTAGTACTTCATTGTCAATTTGTTATTTCAACTCCTCGAGAAAGGCCCATCTCTCATTTTTCTATACTACAGTCTTGATCTTTACTCTAATGTACTCTTATGCATAATATTTTTTCCACTAAATTACTGCAGAGATACGTATCACTACAACCAGAAGAAGAATGCTTGCCTGTAGTACTTTATGTAAACATCAGTTTTGGAATTCCATGATTTTATTAAGAATCGCAGTAGCATTAGTATATTAAGTTTTGAGAAGGATATCTTTATGCGGATATTATTGTTTCTTTTTTGTATTAAGCTTCAGCCAATAACTCCTACTTGATTCAGTTCATCTTTTACCAACTCAAATTTATTTATGGAACTGGAACAAGAACAAAATGGTGTTATAACTAAAGGGAAACAGTATTGTTATCCTCCCCTCGTTTATAGGTAAAATATATAGAGATAATTCGCCCTTCTTACATTTTCTCATGGTTTTTTTTTTTTTGAAATGTGCTTTGTTTCTTAATTTTCATAAATGGCTTTGTTTCATTGTCCCCACACTAATCATTCTAATATTATATTTGTTTTCTAAGTTAAAAATGAATGATTCACATTGAGTCATGTATCCTTATCCTTAATATTAATAATGTAATAAGCTTTATGTCATATTAGCAAGTGAAAAGCGTAACATTCCACGCATCATCAGGACGATTTCGTTACTCAAACAAGAGCATATTGAATAGATGATTAGTCTCGCTGGCTACAACTTTATATCAAAAATTATACGGAACAAAGTTGTATTTTTGATATAAACTATAAGAAAAACGATGATGACCTCGTGTGCAGTCTGTTTGATCATCATTCTTCCCTTGATTGACTATTTTTTGTAAAGTAGCTGTTGTGTTAAAGTTGCAGTTCTATGCTAAGGCTTTTTTTGTTGCTAAGTATATATATCACAACACAGGATGGAGAATTCCAGGAGTCCAAAGGAGAATATATTTCAGATGCGTTGACGCAGGTGCAGCAGTTGAACGGATTTGTCCCCTCACCAGCACTTCTAAATTCCCCGAGCTTCTTGGCTCCTTTGTTCCAGTCCGTAACTGCACCAAACAGTAACAACGATCAAACGAAGACAGTGACAAGTCCCGTACTTGCTAGTCCAAGCAGGTAGGTTTTCTTTTTTAGTTTTGAATTCATTTTCCATAAGCTAAGATGTAGTCCCGCAAAATTACAAGAAATTGCTTGAAGCAGCTTTTCTTGTAACATGTTTTCCCACCATGTCTTTTTACTTATTCATTCTTAGAGTTTCGGTTTTTTCGTGATGCCGACTCTTGTATTAACTTTGGACATCTTTCTATGTCGGTTTCAGTAGCTAGTCTGATTTTGAAGGCGTTCCAGCTTTCTGCTCTGTTCAAATCTTTTACACTTCTAAGGCAACTGGAGCAACATCATGAAAGGACGGTTTGTGAAACATAACAGGTCTAGTTAGCAACATTTGCTGGATGTTCCGATGAGCACACTGATTGTTGGTTATATCTGTTAGTAGTTGGAGTTCAATAGAAGGGCTGACGGCGACGTGCTTGTTTATGAAGGCAGAAAGCAGACTTAACAGTAGTGTTCCGGTTGGCTATCCGGAAGATGGGAGGGAAGAAGCAGGGCGCAGTTTGCATCAGTGCATGTGAAGCGGGATATTGTACGGACTGTCCTGTCTAGCAGTTGCTGCTCGAGAGGGCGAGTGCTGCTGCTGCGTTGAGGAGGTGAAGTGGAAGGGAACGAGGAGCGGGCAGGGCAGGGGCAGGCACAGCACACCTACCGTGCATCTGCCCAGGGTTGGACCGTTCCAATGACGACGACTGTTTCAGTGAGGAGCAGCAGCAGCATGTCCGTTCTGCTGGGGCCTCCTTTGCTGGGTGAAGGCGGCATGGTCGACTTGGCCAGTACTCTGAGGACTGCTTTACCTGCTCCCCAGTACAGTGCCACTTCCATACCGTCCATTTCAGGCTCACTCGCCTTGCCCTTTCCTTCTTCACTGCTTCACTCTTCCAGCATTTGCTTCCTCAACTCTGTTCTGGCCAAGTGCCTGACATCAAATGCCCGTCAATTAACAGTTTTTTAGAACAAACCGGTCATTTCGTTCCAAATGAAACGCTATTTCTGTGTCACACACACAACAGCCTATCACCAGTTTATCTAGCTTTTCTTTACAATACTTCTCCGTCCCATGATCAGTCTCTTTCAGTTCGCGATCTTCCCTCTTTGTTTCAGCATTTCATGTTACAGCGAAGCACTTCCCATTCATAATTAAACTCAGTAATTATCTCCATACTCTTCAAGATAACTATCTTTCAGGGAATCTTTGTCTGTAATAATGCAAGCAGCCATGAGTGGTATGAGTTCGCTTGCTGGTTATAGTTTCACCCAGCTGACTCCAACCCAGCTTGCTCCTTACACTGTTGCTACGTCGTCATCTTCGGTAACAGCAACGAACTCGATGCTACAGCAACAACCTCTCGGCACCTTACCAGCCAGTTCAACTGTCGTGCATCCCGAAGACACAACTGTGAAAAATGAATTACCAGGTTCATCGATATATTCCAGTTTAATTGCGTTTCTGCATAACTTCTTTTTTTGACTCGCATCATTTACTCTTTTATATGTTATTGCTTTCATCTGTTGCTGATAATGCACAAGCAACATTCTCTCTTTTCTATGTGCTCCCTTCTGGTTCTAGCCTTGTTATCTGTGTTTGAAGCATCGACGATAACTGTTGGGAAGCTTCATTTCTGTGCTGCTATTCCTGCTGCTGCTGCTGCTGTACTATTCTGCTCTACTTTAAGACTCAGTCGTGCAACCATCATTTGTAAGAGCAGAAGTCGCTTGTGGCTTTGCTAATTTTTAGTTGCAAGTTATATGCCGTTCATGGACATTTTCTGTACCGTCATTTTTTTTTGTGATAATGAATTTGTTTCGTAATTTTAGGTTGCAGTTCAGTAACATCCTTACAGTCGGAAAGTATCAATGATGCATCGACTTATGATGCTTATACCACCAGTGAAAGTAATCATGAAATGGAAGCATGTGCATCATCTTTACGCTCAAGCGCCAGTCCACGAAGTCAGGAGGAGCATGTTTTTATGGGTCCATTTACGTACGTTTCAAGTTACCATAATTTAATTTTTCATTTTAATAATGGGATTAATCTTATGAAGCTTTTACCTGGACTTTTCAAACATTTCGGTAACAAATGTTTTAGTAGACGTCTTATCTGAATGTGTATATGTATGCTTGTGTATATATGTATGTAGGTGTGCGTGCATTCCACTATTGAATTGATGTTTTTATGACAGTTCTTTCCTCTTGCTGCGTTGGCTTTAAATTTTCTTTTTCTTTTGTATGAGTGTTTGATTTTAGTTTTTTGGGAAGTTATTTAAAAAAGCAAGAACAGACAAACAATTCGTAAAAATTGTGGTGCAGCTAAAACATAGAGATTGAGTGTGTCTAAACGTTACAAGAGCATTTAGTTTCAAAACAGAAAGTGTAGAATAGTATACAGGTAATAATTGCAGCTCGTTTAAAAAGGAATGAAGTTGAACTTTTCAAGATAACTAATCATAGCAGTTATAATCGCCAATATTTACAGCATTATTGTGAAATATAACCCTGCCCTTGTATTGTATGAAATATATAATAATTATATAAAATTCAACTGTACTGTAGTAGTTATACAAAATATTATAATTTGTCTTAAGTGGAAACTATTTTTTCTGTAAATATTCTAAGCTTTTATGTGAAAGTAGATTATCGAGGAAAAAATTATTATTCGAAAAATGAAGCTGTTAGGGACAAGTTAGAAGATTTTTAAAATGAACACATTCGTCGTTATCCTGAAGTCGGGATAGGATGGTTTCTAAATTATTATGTGGATGATAATACTATATTCTGCGCATCGAGATGTGTAGACAACATTGCGGGCAGCAAATTATGGGATAATTGGTTTTTTAACGTCAGAGTTGGTTTCAGTTGCCAAGAATGCATCGGATAGAAAAATTGTGGATTCCGTGTTCTAGCAAAAGGATAGACCTAAGTAGAAAAATTTACCTAAAAGAAGCGTAAAAGAAATTTGAGATTTCGAATTTTTTGGGGAGCTTCTTGTAGTTAGTTGATCACGGATTAAGTATCAGAAAGTTATTGGTTTTGCGGGTAATGGTCATGAAATCGTCCCTGTTGTTACCCAACCATTGACCAACTTTTGTTAGTAGTTTTAGATAAGATGCCTGCGGCGTACGTGTAATGTTATACAGTTTAGCAAGGACTCATCATTCTCTTCATATGTGGTTGTATTGTCAGGCTTTGTTGCTGCCATTAATTACTCGTATTTTCATTCGTTCTTTCCGGAAAATGAAGTGAAATGTGAGGTATGATCCTTGTTATGGGGAAAAGGCATTTTGCTACAATATTACCCTGTCATTTGTTCGTTTTGTTTTCTTTTTAATATAAAGAATGCTAGGCATTTAATGGCTTGTGGGTTTTTCAGGGGCGATAGCTACGATGCGTTGGAGCAAGAGAAGAAGAAACTCGAAAGAAAGAGGGCACGTAATCGCTTGGCGGCATCAAAATGTAGACAGAAAAAGTTGCAAAAAATAAGTGATCTCGAGAAACAGGTCTGCTATATGATGGTATTATTTTCCAGAAAGTGTTTTCCAATGTTCATTTATATTTTTTATTTTGTTGCTCACGGACTAATAACTTCTGTCCTCGTGGTTAGCTATAATTAATTGGTTTATTTTTTTTTTTTTTTTTCTTGCAAGCTTCTTTTTTTAAGCAGAGACAGATTTTACGATATGGATTCACATAGTTTCATATCTTGAGAAAGCTGAATCGGTGTGGATTCTATTTGATTAGAATATTTCACAGCCGATTTTGAATTTATGAGTAATCAAGCAACAAGGCCATTTGTATATATTGGAAGTCAGTGGAACAAATGTTCAGTTTCTGCAGTTGGACTTTCTTCTTTTGTATGCTTCCTATTTAGATTGTGTAATGTAGTGTTAATTGCCACCTCAGAAGGAACGAGTAGAATTCGTATAAGTAGTTTGTGTTTAAGGAGGAGGCTAACATCAATTGCTTAAAGGAATTCTTTGCAAAATCTTGAAGATGCTCATTTTCGAATTTGTATACTGAGTGGCTATATACTTCAAAAGCTGAACATTTCGGCTCTCTGATTTTTGAGTTGCAAATGGAATGGGACACTGAAATTCAATATTTTGTTAAGGTCGAGGTATTATGAACTATTTGCATAAGGAATATTTGGTTTGGACTTTTCGTCAGTGAAGTGGAGTTCCTTCTTCCAGCCCTTCAGGATTTCTTAAAATTACTTCATGTTTCATATGTTTTGTAGATATTCAAGAGTAAGAAATATCATTAGTTTTTTCATTTTGTTACAGGTGGAAGACGAGAAACTCAGAGCAATTCGTTTGAACGAGAGTCTGAAACTTTTGGAGACATCTATTACTCAGCTAAGGCAGTTGCTTCACGAACATCGTAATAATGGTTGCCCTATATCTGCCAAAGTGATCTCAACATAATTTTAGCTAGCATCACTTTATTTTATTAGTTTTAATTTGTAGCTTCCCACTGCGTTCACTATTTGAGATCATTCTTCCTCTTTTTTTTTCTTTTTTTTTATGATGGCAATATTCATTGTAAAGTTTTGAATCATTCCAATAATTTTCGGCAGCGTTTCTGATTATGACGTTTTCTCATAAGAGATTTTATAATTCAGTAATGGTATCTTAATGGGACAGTACATTATTTTTGGGAATCGATATAAAAATGATTCTCTGGCGCTTGGTCACACTATTTCCTTTTCCTGTGGGAGTTCGAGTTACAATGTTCAATTATCCAGGTTCCAGGTCGAATTTATAAGTCTGGATTTATTCGCTTGGGTTTCATTGCCAGTTTTCCAATTTGACAATATGTTCATTTTGTGATTTCATTTCTGCCTTACACGTTTCGTGTTTCGGAATGCAACTGGCACTCTTTTCCTTGATTGCACTTATTTATCTATGCTGCAAATGAATTGTTCCTGAAAAATGATGTCGATTCTGAATTTTTGATGGATCGGATTTTGTTGGATTTCTCCTTTCAGTCCAATGACTTTTGCGATTCGATTTTTCGTTAAACTTCTAGAGTGTATGGCTTTGTTTGGGATATATTTGACTGTTTGTACTAGTTTTCGTAATCTTTGTACATTAATTAGGATCATCTTGGTCATAATTCTTTACTTCCCTAACCCGGTTTTACCACTCTCTTATATTTACAGCCGTTTCCAGCTTCCATAATTAAACATAATTCAAGATTTGGAGTTTTAGTGTTGATTTAGAAGCTTTCCTTTGCTAATTTATGATTGAAAGGACATATCTTTTTTTTTCGTGAGGAGGGGGAAAGAAGGGTGGAAGTGCTAAAAAAAAAAAATGTGGATACTCTAATAGAGAGGTCTTAGAAAAGCGGTGATTGAAATATGATGTCCACTAGATTTGGGTTGCCTTTAGCAAATCTGAAGGAAACGGTTGAGCATAGTTGCGGGTTTATAGTTGTTGATATAGATTATATGAAATGCATAAATTTTGAATTATTTGGTTTTGTAAGTTATCATAAACGATAACAATTATCATTTGGATCATATTGAATCACTTTACGCGTTCTCACTTTTCTGTATTGTCGGAATTTCTGATCGGGATCTGATTAATCGCGAGTTTTTCGGGTTGCTGCATGAATATGTCTTGCCTTATTTGAAGTGACGACTTGACTTAACCTGACAAGATGGTAGCGTCGAGCTTCGCGAGAAGATACGATTTTTAAAAAATAGTAATTTCATTTCGCAATACCCACTGCGACTGAGTAGGGTGGTAAGCGTGGCTCGTATATTCTTAATTTGTTACTCCTTGTTATTTGGAATCATTGAACTGGTGGGGAATTTTACCTGTGAATTTTGCTTGCCACTCATTATTCTGGCGATCCTCGTAATTTTGGTTATCATGGATCAGCAGAGTCAGCAGTGGTACGCTGTATCATGTGGAATGTTCTTATTTTAGGTGGAATCCCGCGATATCTAGTTTTATGGTGTCGTTCTTTTTTGTTTAGAAGTTATGTATTTCTACAGACTGAAAAGCCTTTCTTCATCAAAATTTGCAAATGGATAGAAGGCAGTGTGGGGTGAAATCCTCCACAGCTGAGGTGTGCCTCTGAATAAAATCATTAAAAGAAATGCCTTCAGGTGTGGCACGCAATAAGTACCTTTTTTCTCATTTACATCACAAATTTCTCTTTCTTCCTGGCCTATAAACCTCGACATCCACAGACCATTTTTCCGGTCTAGCACTGATTTTACGGCATCTTGCTAAATCATTGCTAACGTTACCAATAGCAAGATTTTAACTTCAGTTCAAAAAAAAACTAAATGGCTCTTTTATTGTGCGTTTGGTTAAGCGCAAAATAATGAACTCCTCATCTTCCGATATCATTCCATGATAATCTTTCTACTGGTACGACGATTACTGATTTAATCTCGTACAGCTCACCTCCTCGGCGCCAGCATATTTTCTGCCAATCATTTGTTTTGCTAAACTTGTCAGGTTGCTTATCTCGCCTCTTCGAAGTTTCTTCACTACCACCAATTAAACTGGTATTTTTCGCTGCTTAAGTCAGTTATTGGTACCGCTCTCTCTTCAGTCCTGCATTTATTCAACCCTCTGGCTGATTTCAGGGAAACTAAGAACGGATATTAGATGGTCTTTCCAGAGATTGGTCTGGCTGAAAATGTAAAATAATTATAAGTGATTTGCTTAGAGAAGAAAAGATTCCTGCGAGTGGAGGTCATTAATGGCTTGTTAAATTTAATAAGTCTGAGTGTTTGCATGAATTGGTAAGGATGGAACAAATCGACTTTGTTAAGCGGAAATTTCAATGTGCTAGAGAGTTTCAAAACTTCGTGGAAATAGCTGGGGAAATTAGAGTTTTTGATTCCTTTGTTCCGCAGTCAACTGGCCACTTAGCCAGACATACTTCCGGTCCCAAAAGAGCCGAGAGAATTTCTTTGGTTCAATATTCTGGTGGGTGTGTTGGCTGGATAAGACTGGGGCGGAGTTCTTCGCTTTCCTCCTCCCTGACATCCTTTGGTTATTAGAAGACTTACCAACTGAGGAAACTGCAGGGACAAGACTCGAACTAAGCTTGTTCTGATCTTTGGATGTTAGACTGAAAGACTGAACGATATGTTATTCATGCTTATCTCTGTACCGTTCTTGCTAGTATTGAGGACAGTAAGTTCTCAGAGACCGTACAGTTGCCTATTTGACCCAAAAAAATTCAATGAATCGCTACAGCATGCACCGATTATAATTAGTGCTACCGTATTAGATGTTACCGTTGACCCCCGAAATAGTCAGCTACAGGTAATTTGACATTCCCGTTAATTATTGTTCAGAAGGCAAGATGCTACATGTTGTTATCAGTATTCCAATTTGTTTCTTCTTACTCTTCAAATTTTCAAAGTTCGAGATTTAATTTGAAACTTATTTTAAAAATTTTAATTCAAATTAGATCGATTTTTTAAGCTATAGTTTTCATCCACTAAAGTTCTATATTCGGAATTCAATTTTCGAGAATATTAGGACAATTCTTAAACTTCATTCTAATTGGTAAAATAGACGATATCCACCATTTCAAGATTTCATCAAATTTTGAGAAATATTTGTTTGTATGTGAAGGAATGCTTGTTTACTCCTCACAAAAGGATATCTACCTTGCTAGTATGCTGTGCTCTATAAAGTTTGTAGTTTTAGACAGTTAATTTTCACTAACCATGATCATTTATTACTAACGATCAATTCAGCCTATTGCTCATGTCACTTAAACTTCTCTTTTTTTCTGAAAAGATTTCGATTCGTTGTTTCTGAGGTCAAAAACAACGAAGAATAGTGATTGACCTTTTGCGCACTTGCCTCCGGTCAGTAGGAGCTGTATTTTGCAAAGAATCGTATTTTTGTTTACTGTGATTCTCAGATTAAATGAAATACCAGAAAAATGTATTTAAATGATTATATAATATGTCTTTTTTTTTTCTGGAAAATTTTAATTCTCACCTTGAAATGGTTTTCCTCTGGTGTGAATGAGCTGGATCAGTTTGTCATGCCTTATGCCTTTTCTGGCTAAAGCAGATTTAGCTCGAACTCGAAGATGTCATATCTGTCTCTAGCGATGGACAGGAATGTTGACAGCTTAACAAAGGCAGTGGTCAGTCACTTTAAGTGATAAAAATAAAATATATTCAAAACAAAAATTTTCTCCCATTGATTTCTAAGTTAATTTATTCAAGAAGGCAGGTGAGCCGAACCGAGTCGAGCTGAATTAAGCTAAGGATGTTTCGGCACAGATGGATTCCCATAACTATTAGTCTCTTATCTACCAATTTGTCTTCTCTTTTTGGCAACACTTTTACTTTAAACAACTTGCCGCAACCAAATGTTATCCTTTTTGATTTGTTTCAACAACTACAAAGCATCGAGAAGTAACATTCATTGGAAAGTTATTGCTTAATTCTTCCTAAAGCAAATAACCAGTGATATCTGTCGCCAAGCTTCTGCAGAAAAAAAAAAAATGCTAAAAGTTAAACAGTTATTGGTTCTTTGATAAGGTCATTCATTAGTTTGACCTATATAAAATATATCCTTTGCAGACCGCTACTGTCAGGATTAAGAGGATTTTCAAAGGTTTCAGTATTATCAATGGTAGAAAGAAAATAACCATTCATGGACTGGGCAATATACAGGTAATTGTTCTTTAGAGAAAAGTTTCACTTTAGAATAGATTTTGTTAAGCATTTTCCGACTGATTCAATTTTTTTTTTTTTTTTTTTTTTGAGCAATTACAATTACAACGAAATATGAAACTTGAACAGGGTAAGTTGCGCAAAGAAATATTGGAAATCAAGGATCGAAATTCTGCAGATTGATTCTTTTATGGATTTTTTTTTTTTTTCAAGAAATTATAGCTAATCTCATTTTTTGTCCTTTGTTTGATTTCATTAATAATCTGAAGTTTTTTTTTGGATTTGAAATAGATTTTCAATTCTTTTTGTCTAAAAAGTATTATTGGGAAATACTAAATTCCCTGCTTGATACATTTTATAAGTCGATCTTTCCAATGAATCCCAACCTAGAGACACAATATTCTGGATCAGAAATACTGCCTCATGCCTGATATACCAGCAGTGCTTACTGTCTTTCACAAAAGATTTGTTTGCATAGCAATAAATTCTCAAAGTTTCATAAAAGCTAGTATTAGATGAATAAAAATGCATAAGCAATAAAGAACTGTTACTCATATTTGCCAATTTTTTTTTCCTGGAATCAAAATAGTTATATCAATAGAACAGAAGTGAGGGAAATATTAAGTTAATTTGTTTAATTACAAATCCCAATGATTGTCGTGGGAAATCCATAATTCGTCGGGAATCTGTTTATTTGCTCATGTTTTATGACAAATTTTTGTATGCTTTCTGTATTAGATTTGATTGCAGATTTGTCGCAGTATTCTGCATGAGCGAGATACCAAAATAATCCTCTTAAACGAGCTTAATGGATTATTTTATCTTAATTCATCTCTAGTTCCCATTAATTTGAATATTCTCGACTACCTCAATGCTCTCTTTCAAGGTAATTTTTCTTAATCTCTCTTTTCCTTTTTCATATTTCTATTACAAGATTGGAAGTTGAAGTGAATTTTAGAAATGAAAATAAAACTTAAATGCTATATATGAAAATCAGACAGAAAAAGAGAAAAAATCTTTTTTACTTTCTATTCATTTTCCTGGACCGACGATTGCCATTTAATAAAGTTTTATCAGTTCACTCTTACATTTCAAGTATTTCGCTCTTCCTCGTCTTCAGCTTTAAAATTAAACAAAAAATATATTGAAGGCAGTTAAAAAACAGTTTTGCCATCGCCTAGCAAATTAGTAATAATTAAATTACTCATCACCAAACGCTAATTTTTCGCACATTTACCACATACATAATTTCCAATAAAAGAGCTTGTTGCTTGACAAATTTTAGCAATTTCAAATGAAAAGAATGTTTTATGGCTGAATAAAAGTTGGAAGAAGCTAGCCGTCTGAAATGTCTCACTGATGGAAGCTTTGTCCTTTTCTCTTTTGTTCCGATTATCATGCACGAGTTAGAATATTCAACTTTAATTAGTCTTAATTAACCAGTATTGTCATCTGTCCCCATCCGGAACTTACAGTTTGGATAAATTTATACTTGTACTTAATGCGTAAAACATGTAATTATCGTAACTTCTTTCATCTCTTTGAAGGAAGTTCAGCCCCAGCTGTTTTTTATTTCCTAAGAAAAGTTCCCTGATGTTTTAATGCTTTTTTGCCCCTTCGGCTCCTTATAATTGGCTAACATTTGGAGCCGTCGGAGGTATTATTGGAACATATTTTGTTTATTTTTGCCGATGCTAATTTACAACAGAAATTTGAGTTGGTAAGGAAAAAGACTCAAATTCGTACATTGAGAAGGAATTCAGGAAAATGTGAATCAGAAAAAATTAAAGTTGCTCGAGATTTCTACCAATTAAATTTAAATTTCTGTAATGCTTAAATTCTCTTCTAAAACTTATATATGATTAAAAAACAAACTAACACTTGCATCACCTAAATCGCTGTTTGATACTAATGAAAATTTTTAATTTTTTTTTTTTTCATTAATCAGAGATAACCGTTCACCAAGTTGCTTGTGATTGATATAACTGATATGATATCTTCTAATTATTTGCATTTGAAACGCTAGCAGAAAGAGAACATCGTTAAGTAATCCTGTCTAATCATTGAGAACTCTCGGTTCATCTTTTCCAACAGTTTACCTTATCTGTTTCTTCCAAATTTAATGATCATCTGGGTAGTTTTTTTTTTTCTTTATTTCAATAACGAAATGAGTACGTTCAACTGCATTTCGGTGATTTGCTTTTCTTCTCGAGCAATGTTCAGATAATGAATGCTTCCCATCCGTAAAGAATTGCAAGAAATGTGATACTTAATGACTCTTTAAGATAAAAGTGGCACTTATCGTAGCTTACGAGTTCCAATAACCCAAATAAGCTAATACGGAATCACAATCACCCCAAAGCTTTTTCACAATTAGAAATTTTATTTTCAAATTTATCCTATATTGCTATGGCCTAAAAATACTTCGGAATGACTAAAATAGATCTCTAGTTTTCCGGAAAACATGTAATTTTAAGATCATATAATAAAATGATTGATAGTTTGAAAGAGAATGTCGAAAAATTAAAGCAAGCAATCTTAAAAATTCCATTTTAACTAATAAATGGAACAAGTTATCTGATTTATTTATTAAACAGTTAGTTATTAAGAGACTTATTAAATAGAATCAATAAAACAAAAGCCTAGATTAAAAGAGGCTTAGTTTAGCTGAAGCTTTTATGAAATTATCGCTGAAATAACTATTTACAGGCTAATGATTGATTTATGCAAACAGAGGTAGTGTGTTTGATGTTCCTAGTTCAGTAAAAGTTCCACGATGAAATTTTGTTTGATGCTTTAAATTAATTAAATATTCAGGTTTTTAATTTGTAGTTTGATCACTGTTATTTCTTTTCAGGCTGGACGTATAAAAGGCACCGGCATATAAAACGAAGTGAGGATTTTATTGACATTCTCCAATGACAAGAAATTTTTAAATTTAGATTTGAGTTCCTAACATATACGTTCTAAGCTTACGAAATTGCAAGGAGATTTTTCGTAGAAATGTGTAAAAATAGTCCTATTGAGTCGTAAAGCCCTCAGAAATCCAATAAAAAGGTCGTTTTTTTTTTTGTTGACTTAATCGATTCAAGTGGTTTTTAATTAAAGTTGAGCGATGTTAGATATTTTGTTTTAAAATTGAACAACTATTCAATTATATCGTTTAAAATATGATTCGAAAAAAAAAAAAAAGAAAGTTTTTTTATAGCAAAATGTGAAGAAGTGCGATGTCCGTATGGCGCTAAATGTCGACCATATAGGTTAGAAATTTTCTTTTCAAATCTCTAAATTACAACAGATATTTGCAGAAAAAAACATTTAACGATTAAACACTATCATTTAATTAACATCTTAATTAAAGTCAATCTGATTAAAAGTTTTAAGCTTTTTTCAGAAATGCGGTTATAAAATATGTGCTACCGATATTAACTTCAGTTAGTGCAAATATTTAGTATGGTTTGAGTGATGTTATCAAGAGGTTATCAATGTGATCATTTCCTCATTTCCAACCTTTATCCACTCGAATGATTCAAAGTTTCAGCGGCAAATGTGAATGTCGTTCTTCCTGCAATATAGCTGGTCCAACGGTGTGTGGAACTGATAATGTGAGCTACCTCAGCGAATGTCACCTTTCTGTGCGCTCCTGTCTTTCTCTTGCTGAAGGGAAACCGGAAATCCGAGTGAAGCAGATTAGCGCCTGTGGTAAGCCCTTTCATTTGATCAAATTTCTCAAAACTTCAAGTTATATCGTAAAGAAGTGAAGCTAAACAGATTTCAAAAGGATTTAATTTTCTTTTACATTCCTAGCATGAAAAAGGAGCAATATTGCATTTGTTAAATAAGATTCTGGTAGCAATACGAACTGAATTTCATTTAGTTTCTAGTTTATATGGCTTCACATCCAATAATATCTACGAAGGGCTTGCTAAACAGTCCGTCGCTGTGTAAATTAGATCGAAAAAAAAAAGTCCATCTCTGAAAGATAAAAATATTTTGATAATTTTACTAATTTTATAATGTAAGCAAGTTTTTCTTATCAGTCAATAGTTAATTAGATTTTAATTTTCGTTGCAAAAATTTTCATTCTAATTATTTTTAATATCTGTTATAGAAAAAAAAAAAAAAAAACAGGAAAAGGATGTTACCGATTAATCAGTGCTGAGCCATATTGCAATTTATACAATTTTTACTTTTATTTTTGAAGTTTGCGTAATTTCTATATGAGATATAAAAGTGGAAAGATGGATGCAATCGTTATTTTTAGTTCTAAAGCTGTTTTATTTCTTTAGAAAAGGAAGAAAATCAGGTAAATGGTATCGTTTATTTCAAATTGTATGTTGTATTTCGAGGAAAAATACATTCAGTTTTTTTGTGCTATTAAAAAGGAATGAAATTTTCTGGACTTCATTAAATAAATGGCTAAATGAATTTTTGAGGCAATACAGGAAAAATTTAAAAAAAAAAAACAGCAGGAGGACAGAATGAAATAATGAAATGCTATTAATTATAACCAACCGCTGACCGGCTGCCTCACAAGTTGAAAAATAAAATTGGAATTTTTATCATTTTCATTTGTGTGTGTCAAAATGGTAGAAAGCGTGTACATAACGGAAATTGGCCAAGCTATATGAGGCAATCGAAGATACACTTGAGCCCATCACAAGTACTCCATCAGGCCATGGCAACGCTTTTTCTTTTCGATTCTTCCCACTCTGACACATTTTATTGTCTCGTTTTATAAAAAGGAAGTAAATAATTAAAACAAAATTGTACTGTTTGATTAACGGATTGCAACATTTAATGTTGCCTCTTTGAACAAAGGCTTAGATGTCTAATTTTATAATCTTTTCATAGAAAGAAAAAATAATTGCAGAACTTAGATTATTATTATTATTCAATGATTATTCAGTAATTTTAATCTCTCTCCTAAGCAATAGCAATAACTGAAATACCAACTTCTTCGATTACCAATATGTTAATTTACTGTCACAGTCTGTTCGGCATTCTTCTTATTATCGTAATGAATCTAAGATTAATCTTGACATGCTACAAATGGACGAACGGTAAGTGCTTCTGCAATTATAAACTAACTTATAAATAGTTAAATAATTCCATTTTTTTTTCTTTTGATTTGGTTCATGAAAGTTTTAGATTATGATTTAGGGCAAGAAATATTAATACAAGTTGACGGAATTGAATTTGTGTCCTGATTCTTCCTTGCTCTGTACCATAAAATTATTCACTTTTTATTATCATTATGCTGATACATCATCTGTACAACTGTTCATCGATATTCGTTTCAGAAAGACGTAATCCTTGCGAGGATCTAAGGTGTGGGCCTGGCGAACAATGTGTGATATCCGAAAATGAACAGGGCTATATCTCGGCACACTGTGTCTGCCCAGTTCAATGTGACAATTTTGGTGACAGCGTTGAGTCATCGCCGGTTTGTTCGAACGACGGAACTGACTATCCGTCGTTATGCCACCTGCGAGCCCATGCCTGCAAAGCAAAGCACAACGAAAGTGTCAAGTATTACGGCAAATGTGGCAAGCATTTGTGTTCCTTCGAGATTTTCAGCATTTAGTCTAACTAGGCTGAACTAACTGACTACTCATTATCACTGAGAGTTCTTTCTGCTGATGGAATTGTTAGAAATTTGGTTATGGATGGGACAAATCCTAGATGGAACTATTATCGTTCTTGAATTGCACACATTGTCACCCTTCATTCATTCCGTTCACCTTACATTTCAGATATTTTGAATTTCAGATCCTTGCAAAGATTTCGTCTGCTCCTCAGGTACAGTATGCAAAGTAACAGCAGACCGACGTGCCGAATGTCGTTGTTCACAGCAGTGCACGATGCATTCTGATCCTGTTTGCGCAACTGACGGGAATACGTAAGCCGCCTGTTTTCTTGTATTTGATTGATGTGAGAGGAGAGGAGGAAGAAGTTGGATGGTGAGCTAGAAAATGAGTACAAACAAGATAAGAAGAAATTTATCAGTGCATTTATCGCTCTCATTCGATAGCAACCTGAAACATGAAAATTTAATTTGAAGATTTATTCTTATCAGATGTGAATGTTTCACTCTATAGAATTCACTATTTGGAAGGGTTTTTTTTTGTTTGAGATATGAGAATGAATGTCTGATGTCGGTGTCAGCATGTCGTCATGATAACGAAATTCAGATTTATCACAAAGGACGCTGCAAAGGTTTCTTCTGCTACAATTTTATTTCGCTTCAAGGAATTAATCAGTCCTATTGATGTTATCATTTTTAGCCAACTGATTATAGCAATGTTAATAGGATTCAGATGCTTTCTTATAGTTCACAGATACAATGCTAGAATGATGATTAACATTAATTACTACATAGTAAGAACTGCTTTTTATGCTTCATTTTATAAGAGCCTCAGTTTCAAATCCATTATCACCACAACAGTCTTCTTCTCCCAAATGTTACCAAAAATGATTCACACAAATTACTGCCTATTTAGCTAAATTTAAATGATCCATTGCTTGATGTTTGCAGAAGATAATCCATGTAAATTAATTCACTGTTCCGATGGAGAGACATGTCATATCCAGGAAAATGGTACGGCTACTTGCAGGTGCATTCAGTATTGTCCACCTGTTGCAAAGCCTGTTTGCTCCATTGTTCGTTCTACCATTATAGTTGTGCCAATTACTGTCACTTTTTTGTTTAATTCATTTTGGATTTCAAGTAAAAGTTCGTTCGCAGTATATTTTGCTGAAAATTTTCACCTTAATACTCCAGAATGGGAAGACATATGACAATGAGTGTGAGATGCGACGTTCTGCTTGTCTATCGAAAATACACAATGCCGTACGACATATTGGTACTTGTGGTAATTTTTCTTATCTTTCTTATCAGTCATTTTTAATTTCAGTAATTTTTCTTATCTTTTTTATCAGTTCTAATGCGAATAATTTTCCGTGTCTTGCAGGTACTAGAAGTGTTATTTTAAGCAAGCATATAATATCAGTTGAAGTTTAACTTCTTAAGTTCATTTAGTTCAAATTAAACAGGAAAATTTTATTGGAACTATTTTAAGGCTTTGGTGTATGCGCTGGTTATGATGGCTGCCGATCATCCGAAGTATGCGTTGAACGCAACGGACAGCCAGTTTGCGAATGCGAAACTTGCGATTCGCAACTCAATGAAGTTTGTGCATCCGATGGCATTACTTACGCAAATGAATGCAAAATGCGTCTTGAATCCTGTTTGAGTGGCAAATTCATCTACCAGAAGTATAGCGGAATCTGTGGTCAGTCTTCCAACATATTTTAACAAAGTTGACACGTTGCATGATCAAGTAGGCGCAACTTGCTGTGAGTTGCGCCTAAGTAATAAATATGTCTTAGCAGTTTTTCGTGAATAGCTTTTTGAGAAGAATGAAGTTGGTCACGAAATAAAATGAGTTGTTATCCCGAAGATAAATTATTATTAAACTAAAAAGAGGAAGTGGATTAGTAAAACTAGAGTTTCTGAAGAGATCAATTATAAGCAGATGGTTGTGTCAATGTTCGATGTGAATTTTACGCCATTTGCGTATCAGATGAAGCCGGCACTGGTAGCTGTCAATGTCCAACTCAATGCGCTGACGACAATTCCGGTTTCTTTTTTTTTTCGTTGGAAAATATGTATTGAGCGAGGTGTATCGGAAAAAATTCCGGAGCATCGGGAGAAGATAAAAACTTTGCTAGGATGGAGACTGAGTAGCTGCGGTCCTCACATAGCTGTTTCTCTGTCTATTTGAACAATTTAAAATCAAACCGTAGCTATAGCTATCGATGATTTCAGAATGACTGCTTTCGTATGGTCATTTTCCGGAATGCTTATCATGTATGGGATTTTCAGGAATGATATGTGCTACAGATGGTATCACGTATCCTTCAGAATGCCACATGCGTTTGGCTGCATGTCAGCAACAAAAATTTATCGTCGTTGCTTTCCGAGGCTCTTGTGACAGTTGCTTAAATATAGTTTGTCCTGAAGGACAGCAGTGTGAAAATGGGATCTGTTCGTGTCCAAGTAGCTGTCCGGATGCTTCCGAAAAGAGTATTGTATGTTTGAGTTCTAGTTTGAAGTTTCTTTTAATTTGAAATGAATAATCACTCAAACAAGTAACAGACTAATTAGTTTTGCTTGAGCTCAAGTATTAATGAATTATCCTCTCAGGATGCTGTAGACAAGCAAAAACAGAATAAATAGATTTGACTTTTAAGGAGTTAGTCTAGACTGAAACTGATTCAGGAAAAAAGGTGAAGTATTATCAGTGATGTTTCGAAAACGGATAGCTAAAAGAATATATTTTTCTGAAGAACATTGAAGGTGTGTGGTACTGACGGAATACTTTACCCATCGCAGTGTCATCTGAAGATGGCAATCTGTCACAAAGGCTTTCCCGTATCCATCCAACCTATCAGCAACTGTCCACAACCAAAATTGCGTAAAACAGGTTCGTCTTTTCTTTACTTGTTTAATTAAAAATAACAGAAGCAATAATGCATTTCAATTTTTGTTTTTTAAAATTCGACAGAATTTCAGTACCTCTGTCATTTACTGTTTTAAACTGTAATGAGAATGATGATGTATCTCCAAAATATGTGTGCTTTCTGAAATTTATTGCAATTTGTAACATTTTCCACAGTGCTAGCATGCATTACAGTACTCTCATTTGAATAATGTTATATTTTAATTGCAAGCTAAGTATTAATTTCCGGAATGAAAATTAACCAAAATAATAATTGGCAGTACGTGTGATATAATTACTGATAATATTAGAAATTCCATTTGCAAGCCTATTCTCTTTTCTTTTCATCCTTTCATATGTTTTCCTCTGCTATTTGCTTTTTTTCGAATTAATCATTTTGCATGTGAACATTCAATGCTAAATTGATTTTGTGTAGTAACTTATAATCCTATAATGCTATACTTCACTAAAGGTGCTTTTAACTTTACTCGGCTGTCCATTTCCCAGAGATAAAATCACTTTCCCATTTTGGGTAAATCTTCATATTCTTAACAAATTGTTCGCCGTACTATTTGAAGGAAGATAATTTCATGAGGCAGAGCATTTCGATGTATTGCTATTCCAAATTTATCTAGTTTGCAGGACTTGCGATGTTACGTCTAAAACTATGTTTGCTGTGCTTTGCCATAAAGCCGATGCATGTTGATATTCATTAAAGTTAATTGAAATTGGCTGGTGACCTGTTTATTCTTGAACTGTGAGATTTTTGGTATGGAAAAGAAGGAAATTTTTGAAATGATGGAGGTGAATTGGACATATTTATTTCATTTGAAATAAGCGATGATTTATGAACAAATTAATAAATACTAACTGCACTTGATGGACTTAAGCTAAGTGATATTGATAGCTTCAAATTTCCTCTCACTCTCTTTTTCGGTTTTCCGTTTGACAAGATAAGGAAAAGGGGAAATGACATTAAGGAAATATCAAGCCGAATGATTATTCTGTAATTGAGCTTCGTCCAAGTGCGGTTATTGTTCAGGTAAATTTTCGACGATAAGTGGCTGCGATCAGCAAAGTTGTTCCTTCGGTGGAATTTGTGTAGTGCTCACCGGGGAGCATCTCTCTGATGTATGTTTGTGTGATTTTAATTGCGCCACAAACGGTGATGATGAAGCTATTTGCGCCAGCGATGGAAACATCTACAATTCTACGTGCTTCATGGATTTGGCCTCCTGTCAACAGCAAAAGCCGATTTATCAGATGGCACCGATACATCTTTGTCATTATAATGGTAGTATAATACTGCGATTATAGCACGGGAGCTGTTGAAGGAGTAAATTGGCAGATAATGTTTAGAGTTTAATTAGTTTGTAACTTCTCTTTTAGGCACTTCAGTCGCTACTTTCAAACTTCATAAATTGTTATCGTCTCAAGATTATGCTGTAACTGTTCCCATGATGCAACCATTCGCTGTAGCATATTTCCTTCTGATTATTGTAAAATATAATATTCTCTTATTCTGTTTCTGTATCCTCTTCCTCAACCTCCACAGTTTAAGATTGGGAAAAGAGTAATTAATATTTTTCTTAGCCATTAATATGTCTGCACTCCTGAAGTAAGTCATTAAGTTAACAATGTATTCTAGAAGGATAAGTAAATGAATCGTATAGTTGTACATGAAGTCATCGACTTCTGATATATTCAAAATTCACATTAATTTTCTTTCATTCCGGGTTTTCTGTCACTCATTGTTTAAAGTATCATCAAAAAGGAATTGCAGATGAATGCGGCTGCAATCGGATCGGATCGTATAATAACAGTTGCGATCAGCGAGGCCAATGTCGATGCCTTCCGGGTGTAGGTGGCCAGAAATGTGATCATTGCATGTCAGGATTCTGGGGTCTTCATCTCATAGCCAAGGGTGCAATGGGATGTCAGCGTAAGACATTTTCTGAATCTTAGAAAGATACGCACATCGATGTTTCCCAAAAATCGTCCAAATATTAATAATTATTTCTTGCCGATTTCATCTTGTAGCATGTGGATGCTCGGCATTTGGCTCTTCACGCTTCGACTGCGAGCAATCATCCGGTCGTTGCCAGTGTAGGCCTGATTCATATGGCATGAAATGCGATTCCTGCGATCCGGATTCTATCATAACTTCAAATGGTTGTCTGAAAAAAGCGGAGTTCCGTACTGCCAAGTAAGATGTCTATTAAGTGCCGGCATTTTTCAGAATTTAACTGTTGTTTAAATCCGGGAAATTTGCAGTAGTCAGAGTTTTTCACGCTAATTTTAAAGTTCAGTTACTTTGCTCTGATTAATTTAATTTCAACAAATTATAAATCTCTTAATTAATAGAAGCACACATCTAAGCTGTATTGAGCTAGCAAAGGATCCTATCAGTCCATTTATCCGTTTGGAATTAAAATGCTAACATTTGAAGAGACTGTAGCGAACTACGATGTCATCATGGAGCTCAATGTGTGATGATAGCATCGGGAATGCCAGTTTGTAAATGCGCGAAACATTGTGCACTAAGTCATTTAGGCTTAGTTGCCGAAATGTCTGTTTGTGGATCTGATGGGAATACTTATGATAACATCTGCGAACTGTGGCAATTTGCATGTCTCCACCAGTTGGACATCGTTCCTTCAGCACTTGGCACCTGTCCTCAAGGTATTCTCTAGCAAAACTTTATATCTTGCAATGATCAAAGATAGTAGGTTAGTCGGCGCTTAGTTATCACCTCATGGATAATAGTTTGATAATGATTACAGTGATAGCGAATTGCTAAAGATGCTTTAATAGTAAGTTCATTTCATGTGATCATTTGTTTGCTGATCACTGCAATAACAATGTGATAAATGTTAATTATTATTGTTAGGATAATTGTTGCTCAAGAGAGAATAATTCAGTAGTAATTTGAGTTCGTATCATTTCAACAAGAAATAATGGGAAATTTAGGGTTGGATTTTAGCATTTATTTCATCTTGTCAGCATTTTGGAAAATACTTCAGATGTTAATAGCGGCGAGATGCAACGTCGTCGAGAGCGCAAATTGAATGCAACACCTGTTTTGGGGAGTCTTTGCGCAGATGATGCTGACTGCCGTATTTTTAATACATACTGCGGTGAGATGGATGACCTCAGGTTGAGGAGCTGCAAGTGTAAGCAAGGATTCTTCTCATCCAAGGATATGACACAATGCATTCAAGGTTGGAAGATTTTTTTCATTTCATTCCTTGATTCGAAATTCCAGACTATTTTCTAAGGTATATTTAAATCTTTGTTTGTATTTTGAAGTACCGACATGATCGATGCTTTTATTGTCGCTCTCAGGTCCTCACTCTCGACTCTCGAATTCTCAATTCTGTAACCTGATGAATTGCTGTTCTTCATTTACTGTTCTTTTCTTGATTCCATTTCAAAAGGAAAAATCGTGATTTGACAGAGAGAGTAATTTTCAGTAAGAAACTGCGCCTGTCTTAAATGTTTTTATAGATTAAAATTTTCTAGGAAATAGGCTTGAAATTTTAAATATATTTTAGAAAAGAAGAGTACCGAAGACAGTTCCTGGATGCTTGATGGAATGTCAGGGATTCAAGTTGTTATCGAAAAATCGTTAAATCGTCCATTCTCAGTCCAGCTACAGGTATGATAATATTTTTCAGCATTTCCTATGCTTTCATTGCAATTATTTATTTCACCAATCAATTTAATTAAAGAACTGAATTGTTGATTATCATACAAAGATCACAATGTAAATATCTTTTCCTGTTATCTGAATACTTAAGTAATCTTGTCTGATCTTACTGTCAAAGTTGAAATGCTTGAGAAACTGAACTTTATCAGGAAACTCTCAGTAACATATAGATCTTGTTTGTTGCATTCCAGAAAACCCTACATCTAATTCTTTGTGAAATTTTCAATAATTTGATTTTGTGAGCAGGCGCAAGCGCTTAACTCCTCGGGAGTATTACTCTACAGTAGTTTGAATAAAATGAATGATTTTATCCTCCTGCTGTTATCCGACTCAAAACTTATACTCAGGTACTTTTTAGTCTTAACTGACAAAATTGTTACACATTTTTTTCTGCTGTCATCCTAATATTACAGTTCATGAAACTAGGAGATTCTTTTATATCGAAAACTTTTCCACACTACAAATCAAATTATTTTGCTGGTGGTATGCAACACTCAGTTTCTGAAATTATCAAAGTTATCAGAGCTATCAACCTACAGATCTTTTTTCTCACTTAAAAAAAAAAAAGACTAAACATACTAATATCTATCCAAGCAATAATTGCCTATTGTTTTCACTGCTATTTTTTGTTTTTCATTGCTAGTATCATGTGCTTACTTGTACTTTTGCAACCAAAAATCTTATTTTGTTCTTTGTTGATAGATATTTTACAGATAAATTGTTCAGTGAGGTTTTCAGTTTCTCCTTGCGCGATGAAATATTTGCAATCGAATGGGAAGAAGAGTTAGAAATGAACCGATCATACAAAATCAGGGTTATATTTCTGCATAACCAGATTACATTAGTTGTTGATAATTTGGCTCCAGCTATTTTCAAGGTGCCAGCCAAGATCGTCAGTTATCCACTTAAACTTGATGCACCAATATATCTCGGATACACACCAGCGAAAATGCTTCGGTATGTATTGATCATATTTTAATTATTATTGATAATTTAACGACTAGGGAATTAAATTAAAATCAGATTTGTTTGATTATGTCGTCGAAAAATAGTCCCATCCAACCGTTTTCTGCTAAAACCTGGGGGAACGGAATAACATATCAAAATCAATTTATTTGGCACCTGCGTAATTGCTAAGACTTACCTAAATAATGAGAAATTTGAAATGTCAGTTTTATTTAATAATTTACCTTTTTTCAACCGTCGGGTTGACTTTACCTACTGTACGTCCTAGCTGTAGAATTAGAACACTTTTACACAAATTTTAATGACTGAAATTATTGCAGATCGCATCCCATGCAAAGAACGCTGAATAATTTTACGGGTTGTCTATCAAATGTTTTTATTAACGGACGTAGAGTATTTCAAGAACGCATGAAATTTGTGGGTACTGTCGGTGAGATTTTGAATTCACGTAGTTGAGAATCGAGACCAGATTCATCGTATTGCATCGCTGCTATTCTGCTTCTTCTAGCAACGACCCTTCCTGTTTAGATTAACTTTTTCCCGGATGTTTTGGCTGGGCTCTATATGGATCGGAGTGATGTTTCATAGAATTTTCAAAATTGAGAAACCATTCTTTAAAAGTTGACTTCTTCATCCTTCACTGTTTTAGAGATACGATTATCTAGAAAATGATATCTCTTTGAATCCTTTAAATTGTTGCTGCCTTTACTGATATCCGCAGATATAGATAATTAATTTCGAAGACTGCTCGAAGTGATAGCTATTAATTAATGATTAATCCTTGAATATAATTATTTGATGAAACTCAAGACAGTGAAGTCAAATATGAGAGAACGTGACGTGTCTACCTGTAAGTCATTTTGCTCTCGAAACAACTTACTATTGCATTTCCTCACTTTCATGTGTTCCTTTAAATGAGATCCTTTCGAAAAGTTACTGTAGATGAAGACCAACCTCACCTTACTGGTCGTCGAATTGTCCATTTTTAACTAATAGGTGTTGAATTATTGTAAGAAAATTTCAACATTTTTTTTTTTAACCATTTTCAAAACTGAAATGCATTGCAACAAAGTGTTTACACAAATGCTTGACATTGGTTTGCAGCTACTTTCAAACTTAATTGAATTGACAACTCTACAACTAACTGCTTTCAATATTTACCTTTCATCCGAGTAATTTTTAGAATGTTACAGTGAAGGAAGACTGGACAATGATCATTAAATTAACTTGATAAAAAGACTTAAATTTAATGAGTTAAGAAATGTTAATCATCTACTCTACTTTTCTACGGTCAATCCTTCATATTCTCCTCCACATTTCCAAGTTATTTCAAGCAGAATAAAGATATGAAAAAAAAAAAATCTAGACTCTATTTCAGGTCAGCTTTGTGAGCAGAATCTGTGCGGACGTAATGAATTATGTGGCAATAAGACATCTAGCAGCAGTATAATTAATGAGCAACGATTAAGTTTGTTTAATTATCAACTTATGAAATCATTATTTGCATGGCATGGAAGGATAGTGAGAAGCCTAAATTTGGTTGTAGACATGAAATCAAATCACATGGTCCCACTGTTCGTTGGAGATGGTTTTCTGATGAACGAGAATCTGAGAGTAGATGTGAAGGAAAGACTGGAAGTGGAAGTGTGGCTGAAACCGATGGATTCGGATGGCTTAGTGTTCTATTGGGCCAAGCTAAACACTACCACGAGTCAATATGCCGAGGGTGATTTTGTGGCATTGGTGTTGATCGCTTCACAACCACATTTCTTTTGGAATCTTGGTTCAGGAATTGCCTATAGCAGGTATTTTTTTGTTTTGTTTCAAAATAAGCCACGACTGTTTAGATTAGCATCTTTATGAAGCTGTAGTCTAGCCTACCGAGTTGAAGCAATTTCTTTGGCCAAGTTAGATTTGTGCTCGAAACGTTAGTGTTATTTTGAATTGATCCATTTAATTTAAGAAGTAGAATTGTGAATTTTTTGCCAATTTCACGCACCATTTTCAATGTTTTCAATGTAAACTTGTCAAATTTGTTATCATTGGGAAAAGTTGTCTAGTGATTTCACTTTGTGGTCCTTGATCTTTATGGCTGGGTGATATCTCTCGTTGGATGAGTGCCGTTCATTAAACTGAACTTGACTTTTTTCATTCAGTTGGCCATTCTCGAAGGGATAAAGTGAACTGCTATTATCCTGAAAATGTGGGAATGAGTTAAGGATTCTTGCTCAGCGCAATATTACTACCGATATGAGTAGCTAACGAAAAGTAGGAGGAGTTATTTCAACTACCGAATATTATCTGATAAACGATATACCGGGTATAATTTGTCAAAATGATGCTCGATTTTGAGTGCTGTTAATCGATTTCATTAGTATTGATTGCTTAGCTGAGCTTTTTCACACACAAGTTGAATTTCATAATTATTTGTTTGGAGTTCAGATCCACTGCCTCACTTTCCAAAGATCGGTTTCATTCGATCCGCTTTGGAAGACATTTGCGCAATGGCTCCGTCCAGGTTGATAATGAACGAGCTGCAACCCAAATTTCTCAGGTGCTTCAAAATGATAAATTTTAAAATGAGGGCCAGAATTGTTAAAATATGCAGAAATTTCATTTCTGAAAACTTGAAGAACTTGAGATAAAATATTGCCTGCTTCATACTTTTCTTACGACTTACCAGCAGACTTTCACCGTAGATTTTGTCCGGATGAGTAAGTGAAGAAAAATCTGTTGCATAGGATGCAAATTTATTCTCACAGTTGAGGTCTCTGTGATTTAATCTGTCAAGACTGGGAATTGTGATAAAGGAGAAATTAATAAGAAAAATATTTCATAGTCATTTATAGCCTGTTTGTTCACACTTGGATGTGGATGGTGGAGTGGCTTTTATTGGTGGTGTCCCAAACAATACTATCCTACCAACTGCAGTCCCGGAACTTGCGGTACCATTGCGCGGTGTAGTACAACGATTGACCATTAATGGACAGATTTTTTTTAAACTTTTTAAGGTTTGTAAAGAATACTTATTTTTACACATTAAATTTTACTAATTTTTCACTGTGACAAAGTGACATTCTCCAGTCCATTGGTTATTTTGCTATGTAAGTTAGTTTGAAGGAATCGACAGGTTATAAAATTAATTATAACTGATATGCACTAATTCAATCTATAATTTCACGAAGTGTTTTAACCATTGTTTTAGGAAAATTTTCTAATTCTCATTTTAAAAAATATGAAATTTGCAAGCAGTGTATTCTTTGTACGGCTATCCACTTTTCAAAACTCATGCATCTCAAATTCCTATGTTTACTTCATTATATGGCCTGGAAATAATCAGTCTATAGCTGCGGCTAGTGCTTAAACTTTACTTAAATACTTGAGTGAAAAGATTTCTCCATTGTGAAAATGGAATCCTTTGGGTGCTGCTGCTATAAAAATGATTTTACTAAACAAACAGAATTGTACTTCAAGAATAAAATATTTTTTCACTTGAGTAGAAAAGTGATAGTGTAAATAATTTCAGAATTATTCAAGCTCAATAGTTCAAAAAAAAAAAGAGATGGAAAAAAAACGTAGAAAAGCTTAAATTGCGATAATTAGGACGATCAGATTTCGTATAAAGGACCATTTACGTTAAAGTAATGATTAGTAAGACACTGTAATGTGTTGCTGCTGAGCTTCTTGAATTTCAATCAAACTTCGAAGTATTTAAAGCAAATAAATCACAATGATATTCTTACAATCAAGAGAATAACCTTGCGCACCTGTCGAGACATAGATCTCGAAGGAATCCGAAGATTCCATCTTACGTCAAAACTGAGGAACTTCTTCAAATGTTGTATAGTATTCCTCATTAAATTCATGCTCTACTCTTGCATTTTGTGCAAATACGAACCTGATGAGAAAGAAGAACTAATTCAGTAGAGAGATAATAGAAATATATCTTAATAGAGGAACTTATCATTAACTTAATTACTCTAGGTAGTCGCGAGAAATTAATTATTCTTAAGCACTTTCCACCAGCAAATACTTTTGAGGCAAAAATATCTGCTTTTTGAGGAAAATAAACATTATAACTACTAACCTGTAGTTAATCGTATTGCTGACAAACGAGATTAATTACGTTTTACTAATTAAGACAAGTTATTATACACTTCCACGTTTCCAACGCTGTTTAATGCAATTTTTTTTTTCTCTCTCTCTCTCTCTCTCTCTCTGGCGTTCATCCACTTACTATTAATATTTAAATAATTGGCGATTTGCTTTATCCTAATAGAAAGTCTTTTTATGCATTTTTTCAAGTAGCAAATCCTCTTTTTCTCTCTAAACTTATTTTGCATTACTGTCTTGGAATTATTCAATCAGGATTGGAGTTATTAAGTTTTTTAATAAATATTGCTGCATTAAAAAAAAAAAAAAAAATGGAAAGTTTCAATTGGAAAATGACATTTCATGAAGCTTTGTGATCGTAAATTGTTTATAAATTTGACAAATGTGATTTTTTTTTCATTTGAAATATTGACATATCTTTGCATTGATATTAAAATAAACTCATTTTATGAAGCATTTATAGGAATTTCAACAAATTGGTCATGTTGAAGAATATGATGGTCCCCCATGTTCTCATGCTAAATGTGGAGAGGACAGCTGTGTAGCAAAGTTGAATGAATATATATGTCAGTGCCGGAATGAATATCAATCATCGGATTGTGTTCAGCTTGGTAACAGTCTTAGTCTGGAAACTTATTTTAAAAATGATAATTTGTTAACAAGGGATGATAGTACGAGAGCTGTAGTCTCAGGCTTGGTGAGCTGTTTCTTTTTAAAAGTAAATAAAATTAGTAATCTTTTTAGAATTAGCATATCTTCATACGTTCCTTTACTTTTACTTTTTAAAATGATGCCTTCACACTTTCCTTTTCTTTTCGCTTTAATTATTTTCTCTTCTATAATTTCTTGTAATGCATATTACAAGTTGGCGACTGATTGATTTTTACCTTTGGAAATTTTCGAACAGACCCTTCTGAAATTTGTATTTTTTGAGTTAGAAAGGATGAACTTTTCTGTCTTTTCTTTTTTTAAGTAAAAGAAAAAAAGGAGTATTCTCACTTTATACAAAGGTGATAAGAAATGAGAGCTGGAAAGGCCTTTAATATTCACATGAATTGGTTTGTAGTTTAACCTATTTTTTCTCGATGCTACAAGATTAGTATTGCTTTCCAATTGCAATTTCTCGCCTATGTTCAACTTTCGGAATTCCGGACAGGGTTCCTGAGATGATTCAGGAAGCGGAAAAAAAGAATATTTGAATTTGAAATTCTCATTACTAACCAGCTTTAGGTTTCAAAAAAATCGTGTACCTTAAACTGAACCTTCTCTCTTAGAATCCATATTTTTGATAAACATATTCTTTACTGAAAAGAGCGCAAATTGAAAATGAAAAAGAAAGAAATCTTCAGCACTTTTTGATTAGCCCTAACTAACTCTTCTCCTTTACATCGCAATTTCCCTAACTTTTATTTTCAAATGAAGCAAATTATCGTTTTCAGTCGAAGACACAGATACAGATCCCAACAACAGCATAATGTTTGACGGACGACACGAATATGCATTAGTTAAAAAAGTACCTTCAAAGTACGTTTCATTATTAGTCACTTGTTAGTTTCTACTTTGTAGTTAGTTCGCCGGATTGTGTAATAAGCTGAGAGGGAATTTTAAAGTGATTTTAGCAATGTTTTTCATTTGTTATCGGATGTTAATTGGATCCCTTATTTACAAGAAACGGATACTATCAGATAGCACTGGTGGTAAACGTCAAGTATTATGTAAGATATGATGATTGAATAAGATATTGCATCCATTTTGTATTACAGGAAGCAGTCGAAAGTATTAACAGACTACCAGTTCATGTTGAAAACTAACAAATCGGAAGGTTTAATTTGGTGGGAAAGTAAAAGACATACGATCCGTTCTGACTATTTGGCAATATTTCTCCTGGCTGGACGAATTGGCTTTGCCATCAACTTAGGCACTGATCCAAAAGTTAAAACGATCGGATCAAACACAATTGTCAGCGATGATCGATGGCACCATGTCGCTTTTTTGCGGTTTCTTTTTTATTTTTCACTCCAAACTTGCTACTCATTCTATTTCCAATTCGAAGCAAATGTTATTTTGAAGATAAAAATACCTTCCCTTCTTTTATCATCGTAATTATTGCTGCCAAAATGGCATTGTTACTGGATTAAAATTATTTAAGAAGACATAACTAATAGCAAGTAGTCATGGATTGAGTTAGGTACATATTTCACCTTGATATTCGATTCATTTAACTTAATTTACCAATTTTTTGTCAGCTGATCTGCATAAATCACAAGTGTGCTGATAAAAGACTAAGTTTAGAGAGAAGCGAAAGTGCGTTTTAACTGTGGACAGTGAAAAAATTACTTACATTTCTTCGCCTGGTGCTACAGAGTTTACAACTGATGGAATTATTTGGATTGGTAAATTTCTGTTCTCAAATAGGAAATGTCAATTTAATTGATTTTTTTAAATTAAAAATAAGACTTAAAAGACAAATTTCATTTCATCAAAAAAATCTTCAAGGTTTAAAAATTTGTTCATAACTCTATCGAAACTCTTTTATTCTGATTATATTATGCCCAGATCGTAAATTGATTCCATCATTTCCACTTTTCAATATGATTTAATTTATATGTACGAATGAGTTATTTTGTACTGAAATTCCAAATAATTTTTGATTTTAGGTGGGAAGAAAAAATTGCCGCGAAATTTCCCGGTACAAATACTATACCAAGGATGTTTACGGAACTTACGCATCTCACTACAATTAATTGACATGCGACAGGAATTTTCATCGAATCGGACACCGCGAAGATGTGAAAATTAGCTATTCTGTGGAACATTTCAAATTAATGAATTTAGAAATCAACATGACAAGTTGTGATGTTTAAAGGAAGCTAATATAAATTAGACAAAAAAATTTCTGGTCTCGGTTCTCTTACTGTCTAGTAAATCACTTTTCTTTGCTACCATTTCCCGATGCTCGGGATATGCGGGTATCTGGGGAGAACTTATAGTACTCTTACTACAGATGCAACTAATCATAACATTCTCGTTGTATGCTTCACTTTCAGTTATTAATAGTTAATTAGCAAGTATAGACAAATAGCAAATGAACGTAAAAGTTATGGATGAATGCGTGTGTATTCACGGGGCTCTAGTTTAGAAGTAGGCTACGTTCATCAGTAAGGTAAGTAATCATCGCAAATATTATTCTTCGTTTCAGATTAGATTAGCATTACACTTGTCATTTTATCATTCTATTGCTGAATTATCATGAATTTATTCCTTGTCTCATTCAGAAATTGAATTATTGCTTAAGAATACAACATTACTACTGTATGCTAGTAGAAATATCACCATGACATTTGACCTTTTCGCCCATAATAATTTTGTGCATTTCTTTTGCGATCTCCTAATAACATTAAGTTTTTTCCGTTGCTTTTTGTAGATTTCTATATTAAATAAGTGATAATGCTGTTGCTAAACTTGTCGTGCCATATCATTTATCACTTCAGACAAATCGTCTTCCAACGCTTTGTTTACATCGCTTGTTAATGAAATTAATGAATGAATTGAGTGTTTATAAATAATTCACGCAAACAACCACCTGAAGAGATTGAGAAAGCTTACGGACTTTGGCCTGCGAATTCAGCATACAAATGCAGTTGATGTGAAAGTGCGTGACATATTAGAAATATATTCAACGTGACCTTGACGTTCAGGATGGTATATGACAAAATTGGTGAATGCTTTACTGTGAGGAGACAAAACTTAAAAATCACTTGGAAGATTAATATAATATTCCGTGACTAATAATTCTACAACTTATTTTACTGGCAACAGTCGATCGCTATGCTAAGAACCTTTCTGGAAATTTTTCTCTTTGAAGCAGAGGAGGACAGTCAGGGTGTCTGTAAGACGGTGAAAGAAATCATTCAGGTGAGTAAGAATTTTGCTGAGGTAAATATTTGATTAGTTATGGTGATCCAAATGATGCGTTGTAAAATAAACTCGAAAAATTCTGGTTTTCGGATTTCATCAAAACTTATCTCTCCTCTATCCGCTCATTTGTTCCACTTCTAATTTCACTTCCAAGCATCCTTCTTGTACCGTCCACGAAGAATCATCTGTTCCCTATCATACCTAAATGGTTAGTTTCTAATTAATTGCAAAAATTTGTTAGAAAGAAGACATTGGCAAGATCGCAAACAGGAATATATGCTTGGAAAGAAGAGAGTAACCTCCTGTCCGATATATTTCACGTTTCATCTAGTAGCAGCCACACCATACTAGTCATTCTGGAATTTCATATCTTCCAAAGAGTTGAAATTGCAGGATGAGAAATATGATATTGGAGATGCTCTCAGTAAGCTTTCGCAAGAACAAGTTGAACGTATGTGAATTTTTCGTTACTTACACAAAGCAGGTAATTTTTTGTAGGAAACAGGTGGTCATCATGTCGACCAATCTTTTCTTACTAAAATTTTCCAAAAAAAAAAAAAGAAAAATTTCTAGAAGTGCTTACTACTTTTTAGATTAAATTTACAATTTGAAATGATTATTACAAATGAAAAAAAAAAAAAAAAAAACTTACGTTTTAATGTTAATCATATACTTCCTGAGCTATGCACAAAGGTATAACAGACACAGTAATGTCTGATAAAGTGAATTTGGTTTAGAATTTCGAAAATACTTCAACATGTTTGATAAGGAAAGCAAAGGTTTTATCAGAGCGACACAAGTGGGACAAATTTTAAGAACTATGGGACAGGCATTCGAAGAACGAGACTTGAAGCAACTTATCAGAGAATTTGATACTGATGGTGCACTATTCGTGATTAAAATGAAACAGTATCTCACAATTTTAACAGTTATCATCCTCTTTCTTTAGCATAAGCCTACAAGATAGGTAGCAAGTAGTAATAGATTTGTCTTTTTCGCATTCTTTACCATCTTAGAACAGTTCTGTCGTTTTCAATCCATTTCAGAGACAGTGGTTGAACAGGAAAGGAAGTATTCCTTTCAGTTAACTCTGAGATTATTCCACAATTAGGTCAGCAGTGGACAAGAATGGGAATTAAAAAAATGGTTTCGCAAATGACGACTGCGTTCGAGACAAGCAATGATCTCTTAATTAGACATAATTTACAAATTGCTTGTCAAGCAGTCATTTAAGTGACTCGAGTTATTTCTAAAATTCCGAGTAAATGATTCCAAGTGAATAGTTTTCGAAAGAAGTCCAAAGATTCTCGCAGGGTCTGGTGAGATTGAATTCGAAGAATTCGCAGCAATGGTGGCCAATTTCGTTGTTGAAGGCGAGAATGCCGGACTAGAGGAGGAGTTGCGAGAAGCATTCCGGTTATATGATAAGGAGGTATATTTTAAGCTTACCTGTCTCAAGATGGAACTCGTCCACCAAATTATTTCCTGTGAAATTTCCGAAGATAAATTCTGAAGGATTCGCAAAAATGACGCCTTCAGAAGTACGACGTTTGCATTTCATACTAAACGCATCCCTAATTAGTCTCAGCGCTGACTGATTGATATTAATATCTTCTGCGCTACATCCTTCAGAATCATCAGTAAATAATATTTTTTTGAAGTAAACATCTACGATATCCTAAACCACGGTTTTTAAGTCACTTTAGCGTGAATTATATGAGAACAACGCGAGTCACAGATGATCTAGGTTTCTAAGTTGTCTTGAATCTCTGCTTTTCAGGGCAATGGCTACATTGCAGTATCAGATTTGCGTGATATCTTACGCGCTTTGGATGAAAACGTGTCTGAGGAAGAGCTGGACGAAATGATAGCTGATATTGATACTGATGGCTCTGGTACCGTTGACTTTGATGGTGAGCCGAAAACTATTCTCCAACTTCAGAATCCTGTTTTAGATGAGGAAAGTGTGGAAAGAGATGATTTGCTAGATTTTCTTTTTAGGCCAGTTTTCAGTTCTTATCAGAATAACTGAATCATTTGCTTCCAGAATTCATGGAAATGATGTCTGGTGAGTGATATGTTATAGAGGAAACATTACGTCGGAAATATGACACGAACTTTTAAAGTATATTATTGTTGAAATTAAATTCCAAGCTATATAATAAACTGTAAAATATAACCTGGTCCTGTTCTCTGTCCTTTTATACAATGAACAGAATCCGATAAGTTACCGAATCAGCTCATGCTTTCCATCTTGCGAACTGATCCATTGATCCATTCTATGGACGATTCCTTCTCGTCTTACGACGTTTGCGGAAGTGATCACAGGATGTTTAGGATGCAAATATGGAAGATATAAACAGCTGCAGTTTATAGAAATGCAAGATTTGCATACTCTTAATCTGAAACTCACTCAATCCGACTCACTGACTCTCATTGCGACCAAAAATATCTAATCCCAAGACGCGAATTTTCGTTCACGGACCGCGTTAAAATTTGTTAGTTGCAGACAAATTTGGGTTTAGCACTATTCCGGTTATTCGATCTAGACAGTAAGTGTGTTTGCTGTGCGCTGTTTTCATTGTTAGTAATGAATTAGATAAGGAAGGAAGGACTCTATTCGTCGATTAATTGATGAGAGATGCTAAAGTCTGCGGGGAGCAGATTGAAGTACCTAGCTGGCAGACCGTCTATTGGTTTGGCATTGTTTGGATGTAAAAATCGTCCCGCTTATCGAATCGTTGTCTTTCCGGACAAGGCATATGGTCGACATCACGAAGGAAGTATAATCGAGGAGGTGACTGAAAATTTTCCTTGTTATTTTGTTCAGTAACATCCTTGCCAGAAGTCAGCAGTATTGATTCCAGCAGTTATGCACCATTTATATACGGTCAGCTATCACATCTATTTCTGGTTTATCGTTTAGTGTCCTGCTAGCATTCATGTAATGTTATTGGGAAAGTAGTGTCTCTGGCAATTCTATTGCAGCTTCTTTCTTGCTTTAACATATTTTACCACCTAATACATGTCAGACTTCATAGCTTAATACCATGTAACTGAACAATCGGCTGGAATACAATTTTATTTGAAATGACTTTTGTTAAATTATCCAAAGAATTGATTTAAGCTTGGCGTTTTCGATCCACTTCCTAATTCTCGAAACGAAAAGTTAGTTGCATGTGATATTGCTCGTGTGAAATATTGGATTGGAGAACGTGACGCACATATATCGCCATCTCTGTTGGAACTTTTAGGTGCTGATTGATTTTCATTTAGCACTTTATTTAATCATATGCTATGTTAACTACTGCTTAAAAGTGATTTAGTTGTATTTGAACTTTGCTACTGAGAAGTTTAACTGCTTGTATTTGATTTTTACTTCGGGAAATTTCAGGACTTTGGGGAGTTTTGCCGATACATCCGAAAACTTTTATCCGTGCTCGACTTCGTCGTGAGGTCTTGGAAAAAAATAAATTAAAAGTTAATTCTGCAACTTCTCAGTCCGATTTGCTGGAAGAAGAATCTAAGGAAGTGATTGGAGAGGAAGTAAATTAGAAGCAAATGATTTGACACCAAAATGCAAAAAAAAAAAGGAAGTTTCGCTGTGGAAAACAGAAATAATATATTCAAAAACGTGGGACTGGTCTTGTAAAATTGAAGTCGAATAATCCGTAAATAATAAATAAAGAAGAAAGTGGGAATCTTGAAACGAAATGCTGGATACTAGCAATGAAAAGATATGGTAGACAGTAGTGTCAAGTGTTTCATAGCTGCAACCTTTTACCTGAGCTGGTTGTCGTTTGCTGATTATGTTATTGCAAAATGTCGAGAAGAAGTCGTAATGTCGCTTCGTAGTTCACATAAGTCCAGAATTATCCAAGATTTCTACAAATTCGAACATGATACAGAGAAATGTGATAAGGTAGAATCTATGTTGATATCTTCTGAAGCGCCTTTTTGTGATCCTCATGATTTGAATATAACGTTTTCATCCATTGCTGTGTTCCCAGACGGAATCAATATGTAAGTCCAAAATTTTTATTTTCAATATACTGTGCGATTTTTACAGGAATTTTTCTGTAAATACTTGACCTTTGGAGTATTTTTTGTGTCGTGATTGTTGTTATGAAAAAATATAGCCGATTTCTGCATGACTGTTCTCATCTAATTTAAAGACTTCAGTTTAGTAATTCAAAATTCGTATAAAAAAGAAATTAGCAAATTTTTGTCATAATTGCTAATTTTTCATAAACGATATAAAAAATTTGCAAAATGTGGGGTTTGAAATTTGCAGTCCTCTATCCTTTTTTCTGTTTTTTAGTAAAGATATTTAGGTTGCCTTACATTTTACTTAATGTTTCTATTCGGGTCAGTTACCCATTATCATCCATTTTTCTTCGAATGGAATGTTTACAAGCCCCAGATCTGGAAGACGATTATTGCTATAATCATGAGGTTTGATTAATTTTTTTTAAGAGGGGATTTCTTGCGATTATTAAAATTCCCGCTTTATTTTAGAAGTCAGTTTATGGTGTGCATTCCATCTTCAGTCTCTTCTTTTTGGAACAAAACCAATTAGTTGTTGATTTTCTTCCATTATGTTATGTCCCTCACTACATTCTCAGTTTGTGACCCGAAGTTTCTCATTTTCGACCCGATAACTCCAGCTTTTCAGGAACAGTATCGAAGGTGGGGACGTATGATATGGCCTTGTCGCTTCCTGACTATCTCTGAACCGAGTTTTATCAATTACCCGTATTTTCTTAGTTATCGTTGTTTCCGACTTTTTTCTTATTCGCATTATCGTTTGAATGTGTCATGTGCTCCAAATTTATGCAGGTGCGTTTGTAACTATAATGAACATAAATGAAATGTTGATTCAGTGCTCAGAAAGTCTGCAGATTTATACATTTGATTTAATGGGGAAAATATTGGAATTTATTCCTGTTACTATATTTGTAGGAAATCGTTTATTGTCACGATACCAGAAGAAACACAAGTGCACCCTGCTATAGGTCGCTTCTATGACAAAGATAGCGGAACTGATGATAAGCACTGGTCACCGCTTGCTTCTGTAGATTTAAGTTTACGAGACGTAAGTTTAAGTAATGAACTATGTGGTGTGTATTTTTTACATTCACGAGGTCGGATTTTTTAAGGAGTTCTTGTTCATGTGTTAAGTATTCATTTTCGTTAATTAAAGAGCACTGTTAAAGTGACCTATGACAATTATATGCAAAATTACGTTATAGAATGATCAAAACTGGTGCTTTTTAGCTACCTTTTTGTTGAGCTAATCATAGTTGGCATTTAAACTACAAATCCACTCTTAACTGAGTCAGCGGTATCATACATTCCCACCATTTAATAGCAAACTGGACATTATATTCCAACCGGTGAAAACCAGTCGAATACAGAAAGGTATTTTTGAGAAAGTGGTGATTCGTTATGAGAGGCACCCATCTTTGGCAGCTGCTCGAATTTCTGTTGCTGTTTTCGAAACAATTTCTTCCACTTTCACTCACCTCTTTACGGATACCTTAGATGCTTCTGCAACTGAATACGAATGGAAAAATGTGCCAGCAGGAAATTTCACTGCTTATTTATATGTTAATCGAATAGACTGTGAGTTAATGTGTATTGCGGATACTGTTGGCGAATGTGTTTTGTGTCCAAGTACAAAAATCCATTTCACGGTCCAGGAAGATAAAATTTGGTTTTCGATCTCAAAGCCGGGTTTATCATATGGTGTTTACATTCTTGGTTAGTTTCTTCTTTTCCTAAGTTTTTTTTTTTTACCTTATTTTTTTTTTTTACCGTAGTGTAATACAGTATTGGTTTCGTTACACTTTATATCGCGATTATGCCAGTGCCTATAAAATGCGCATAAATAAATTCTGGGACAATTCATTCTTTTCTTTTTTGACTTATAACCTAGCAATATCTTCCACATTTTTATCAGTCTGGTTTTCATTTCAGGAACAAAAATATTTATCATACTTCAGGTGCAGCGATATTGTGTTTTGCTATCGTAATAACTTTTCTGGCTTTCCTTTCGATCATCCGCTACCATCATAATTCTCCACTGCGTGAAATATCACTTTCGCAGAGGACAACTGTTTTTATCGTTTATACAGATGACTGCAAACCGCATTCTGATTGCATTGCTGCCTTTTCAGAAATGCTGCAACGCCACGCGAATGTGGATGTTTTTATTGACCAATTTGAATTAAAATATTCAGGCATGTAAAGATTATGTCTTTATGACTCTGAATCGCTCATGAGATTGATGAAAAGTTCAACTGATGTAATATTCAGCTGATAATTTTTTATTTCATTATATGCCATCTGAATTGTTTTCACTATATAGCAACAGAGTTCCTGGGACTAAAATTGATCCAACTTTAATCAATTTTTTTTTCTATTAGCTGTTAATTTTTTATTTATCTTACATTCCAGATTATTTTTAGTAAATAGCAGCTATTGTCACAATAATTAATCCGCTTTCCGCTGTTCCTATTTTTTCGATTATTATCTAGAGTTGTTATATTTCAGAAACAATTCCGTTAAGATGGTTCCTTANCTATTAGCTGTTAATTTTTTATTTATCTAACATTCCAGATTATTTTTAATAAATGGCAGCTATTGTCACAATAATTAATCCGCTTTTCGCTGTTCCTATTTTTTCGGTTATTATCTAGAGTTGTTATATTTCAGAAACAATTCCGTTAAGATGGTTCCTTAACAAATTTACAGCAGCTAGTCATGTGGTGCTTATTTTTTCTGAAGGAGCGAACGCCATCTTCCATGGTGGGAGTCTTATTCAGCAGCAACCATTTCCCGAATTTTTTTCTACTGCGCTTGATATTTTAATAATGGTTAGTACCAAATCATATGACATATTTTTTTACACATAATGCTCACAAAATTTTTCATTTAAATTAATCTGATGCTTCAGTAAAATGAGGGGCCATAAAAAAACAGTATGAAATCTGTTATTTTTTTTTCTTTATTATTTCGTTCAGCTTTAAAATTCTAGGAATATAGAAAAGATGTTGCCCGGCGGCCTATAAAGCTAATGTCAGAAATGAGTTCACGATTTGCGTTCGCTCATTTGACATACTCGCCATCTTCAGTGATTCCGGAAGAACTTGCATCATTATCCATCAATATATTTAAGTTACCTGATCAGGTATGCTCAACTTCTATGATGGTTTTGTCAGTAAAGAGATATACTTTTCACTTCTTTTCTTCTAACTTTAGGTATATTTAGGTCCAGAATTTGATTTCATGGTTGCATAATCAGCCAGCTGATATTAATGTTGATGTCTGTATCGATGTTTCACATTTGAAAAATGCCATAAATAAAGTTATGGAATACCGACGAAACAAGCCACTTTGGTTGACAGATAGATTACAGACGAACTGCAAGGTATAAACCGCTTTCTAATCGGATTAAGAACGAAGAAAACTGTTTTGAAAGAGGTTGCTAGGACCGTATTTTTAATGTAAGTACTGAGTGTAATACATATGGATGGAGCTTCAAATTTCTTTTTTTTTTTTTTGATTTGGCGTTGTACATATAAAATTTTATAGCTAAGAATGATATTACAGAATTTTGGACCCGTTCTTGCGCCGCAGAATGTTCCTTTCGAAATAGCTCGTTCGGCTTTAACGCTCGAAGAGCAAGTTCACATTGCAGAATCNGATTTGGCGTTGTACATATAAAATTTTATACTAAGAATGATATTACAGAATTTTGGACCCGTTCTTGCGCTGCAGAATGTTCCTTTCGAAATAGCTCGTTCGGCTTTAACGCTCGAAGAGCAAGTTCACATTGCAGAATCTTTGAATTTGGAGCCACCTGATATCCACACTTCAATGGTTAGCTATACAGCTATATCTATGTTAGCTATACCTCTTATGTATATTTACTTTGTGTAAGAAGCTCGATTGTTCCATATGCTTACGAAAAAATGGACATCCCATTATTTCGGATAAAACCTGAGTGAAACAAAAATTTTCTGCATTGCAGGAAGAGATCTCTAAGGAAGAGACCCGATTTGCTTTGATAGGATCACCTGATGATAACAGCTTTGATACTGATGATTCCGATTCCGATGGAAAACATCTACAACAATTTTTAACAAAACGAAAAAATTAGAAGGGCATACTGAAACTGTATAATGCATTATATGCTTTTCATGATCGTTTTGTTAGTAATTTGTGCCACATCAAAGTTTCGGTACTCAGCGCAGTCAACTTTCTTTTCTTTTAAAATCATTAAGTAATATCGTTTCATTTCCAACATTCTTTTATTGATTATTTGTATTATGCTGTTTTGCGTTTTGTTATCTTTTTATGAGGCTTCAGCTGTTCGTTTTCTGTGAAAATCTTGGTTCAAAATAAATTTGGATTTAATTAACTAGTGTGTGCTTTTGCATTATTGGGTGTTACTTCAATTCCATTGATGGTACTATTAATTTATGCCACTTCACTAGAATTATTATCTCGTCTAATTTACAAGTTTCACTTTTAGATGAGTCGTGTGACGAAACGCCAAAAAGCCAATGTAAAGAAAGTAGAAAGAAAGCATTCATGCCCAAGCTGTGATGCAAGATTTCCTTTTCCAAATAAATTACGTCTCCATATCAACTCAAATCACTCGTGTTAGTTTATTGTGAAAGTTTAGAGTTGGGGAGCTTTATTTGAAACACCACGAGATGCGCAGGTTTCATTATGTGATATATTAATATTCAGTAGCGAACATTTGCGAATTGTGTCCGGAACGTTTTAACCGTTTCAATGAACTACGTACACATATGCGTCGTGCTCACCAAATCATACATAAGTGTCATTTGTGTGCATATTCATCAAGTGTGAAAGCGGAAGTGAAGAAGCATGTTATTAAATGTCATGAAAATGGTGTTCGCTGTACAGTTGATGGATGTAATGCAACAGTCGCTTATAACAGGTTCATCCGAGAGTTTTTTTTTTTTTAGTATATGTGATAATTTGAATTTTCATTTATATTAACATTTTCAATTTAAAGCAAAATCATTGCAGCGCTTTTGAATAGTTTCAACCTAGACACAAGGTTATTAGTAAATTATTGCATGAATTATTCATTTCTCTACAGTTTGGTAGGAATTTTAATTGTGATTTTAATTATTTGTAATTTTTTCTCTTTGCAGGCTGAGGCGACATATCAGTGAATTTCACCCTAATGATATCAAATCTCAGATTCGTATGGTTGTAGATAATCAAACGATAGAAGACTCATCGGAGCCTAGAAGTTTTTGCAAAGGTTTCTTTCACTGAGATAAAGTTTTCTTCAAGAACAGAAAAACCACCCTTCATAACTTTTTTTGCAAGCGAGAAATTCAATATTTATGGAATGTTCCTCGTATGTTACGATTAAATAGCTTACATTCCTTTGCCTGAAGAACCTGAGACGCTTCGCTGTTAAAAGGTTACAGTTTGAGTGAGATTTTCAGTCCCTCTGTAAAAATGCTTATAATAGAATATGAAAGATTTTTGATGTTTAAATTTTTTTAAGTTTTCGAAAAACGATGCTTTCCTACTGTTTCAGAGAAAAGTGGAAATTCTGGTTTGTATTTTTTTCCAGTGTTTCATTTCTTTGCATTTGCTTTCTTGCTTCATTTTTGATTCTCACCTTTTCATTAATTTTTATTTAAATGGATTGCTATGGTAGTATACTCTCCGTTTTTTTTTTTTTTTTTTTTTTTCTTTATAAATCATGCAATAATGATTTGAAAGTGTATTTGTCAGCAGCTTGGACCTGCAACTACTAAGTTATTTTCTCACATTAAATCGTTGGTTTATAGGAGCAGTAGCAGTTGCACCACTGCATCATTCCGAAGCTTTTGCTGGTTCGTCTCTCACAGTTCAGCATGCTAAAGCGGTGGCTGAAATTAATTCTAGTAATTGCTGTGAAAGGATTGAATCTGCAGAGGAATCTCAAATAAAGTTAGATAATTCTGGAAGTAACTGTCTGAAGGACGAATCTGTCAGAGTACCACTTCAAATACCAGGCGATTTAGAATCAGAAGACCAAACAACATTTAGAAAAATGTCGTTCGTTTGTATAGAACCAGGTTTTTTCTCTTCTTTTTTTTTTTATTCTCGTGAGATGTATGATATTTTATTTCGACAATTCTTCGGTTCGTATTAGATTTTGTATTTAGGGCAAAGACTATAGGTTTTTCATTACGAACTTCTTCAGCAGCAGCAACTGTATTGCAAGAATTGAAATGAGATACCAAGCTTTTGTCCATTTCCGAGTAGTTAGAACTCACCTGTGAGTAATAAGAATGGTTTCGGAATCTTAGAGTTTTTTTAAGGTGAATATGCATGTCAAAACTGTGAAAAGATTTTCCGTGATGTCCATAATTTTCGACGACATTGGAATCGAGTGCATCTTAGAATATATGAGGAAAGAGACCAGTCGAAGAAATATGTTTGCAAAGTTTCAAGATGTACTCAGCGTTTTTCGTGCCCTTCAAAACTGCAAGACCATACACTGACTGCTCATAACAGTAAATTTTTTTTTAGCATAGAAATTATTGCTTAGTCATGTTACTGAGTTTACAGAAAGCACTTCGTATAATAATACGCTACTTCCTAAGAAGAATAAAGCAGTTTAAAGTAATAACACTATAATATCTAGTGAACTAATTTAGTGATTTCCCAAAACAACAATTAGAACTTATATATAATAATGATGCACTTATGCGCATAACGTGTTGAATTTCTTGTAGCCAAGTAGAAGCAAACTTTCAGCTTCTTGGTAAGCGGCGAAGGATATTAAATTTATTTCCTTCGAGAAATTGTCGGTCTGTCAAGCTATGCATTTCTTAATAATTTCACTGTGCTTTCATGAAGAATGTTGAAATTTTGACGAAGCATTTTATTGCAGAGGATGTTCTATTTGAGTGTGGAACATGCAAAAAGAAATTGACTAGCCGTGCGTCATTCGCTGTTCACTTGAGGCGCTACCATTTAGTGAGTATCCGAGATGTACCATATGGATTTATGGATGAAACCACTACTAATTCCATTGTAGTTCCAAGCGCAGTCCATGTTAATTCGTAGAGTATTGGGGGTAGAGTGGAACTTAATCTTTTAAAAATATCTAAAGAAATGTCGCTGGAAGTACTGGACCTTTTCTGTAATGGAGAGAGATGGATGGTACCATCTGAAATTCATTTCATCCTAAGATGGAATTCTTACTTGGGCTTTGTTAGTTATCAAACACCGGTTGTGGCTATAGGACTTCCTTAAAAACTATGCATTGTTTAAATGTTTTATGCTGCCAGATGTGGCCGCTTCTTTAGCTCCACTGATTGTTCGCGGTTTTTTTCCGTCATAATAAATTGTTTTTGGTATTTTTAGACAAGAGTGTTTCTGTTTAGCTACAATTTTTTTTTCCTTTTTCTCATAAGTAAAGACTGAATTCGGTTCTACTGATAAAACTTAAAGGGTCTTTGTTTTGGTTTCAGCTATTCTTTGTTTCACTTAAATTTGGTGTCTTTGTCTTGACCACTGGTGCCTGTTTTCTTTTTCTATCATAATTTTATATATTATTCTAATATGTTGCTAGTGTTAAAATCATAATGTTAGCCTTCACAATTATTCACTAATAATGTTTGAAGTAAACTAGTAATGCAAATCAGAGTTGTATCACGTAGTCTTTAATCAGCAATGCACTGTTCGTTCGCTTGTCGACTTTATTAGCTAGCGTGTTAGACTTTAGATCTTACACTTGCTACGATACTATAGAGCGTTCGGACTTTTTTTCTAATCAAAATTATAGCTCTCATAATTAACCTAGAATTCAGTCAGTAACTTATGACAAACTATTTGTGTATCTGTGTAATCAATTGTCACGAATAGTTCATTTTTCTATTCATCTTTTATTTAGCAGAGAAAAGATGGGTGTTTCAAGTACAGGAAAATAGTAGAATAGCTAAAGAAATGAATGCGCGCAGATGATAGCTCATTTGAACTATTACTTATTAATTATTTTAAACTATGTTTAGATCTCTCATCTAACAATAAATCTCTTTCCATGAATATTCTATGATTTGTGGATTACTGAAAATACAAGAGACCCATAAATCGGAGAACTGAGACTTGTATTTTAAGTTCTTTTAAGATTAGATAAAATACACCCGATATTAAAATAGATTAAAAATCTTAGTTTGGCCTGAAAAATAAACAGATTACTACTAACACCTAGCAAGTTTAATATGAAAAATGAATTTAAAATGTATTCATTCAGAACTCAGAAAATTAGTTTATAAGGATCACAAGTTACTCGATAATCCTTCTCCCAGTTTTAAATTTCGCGTCTCTTTGCTTGGTACCATGTTCACTTTTTTACGGATGCGTGTTAGAAAATTTTGTAGCTGCAAAATGTGCTATAAATATTTCGAAGAGGTAAAAGAAACAAACTAGTGAAAAAAAAAATCATTAAAAAAGGACAGAGCCAAAAAAACTAAGGGAACAAATCTATACGGGAAGGAATGTTTTTAGAAAAGAGAAGCCAGAAAGTTAATTTAAAAAAAAAAAAAAAACTCTGCTTAAATGAGATGTAAACAATAATACAAAAATGATGGTTGGGAAATTTGTCCTATTATTCCCAGATTCAATTAATCACTTCGAATAACTTAATCGATAACGTATTTTGACCTCTAATGGGTAAAGTAATAAGGATGCACCATCGTATCTGTGAAGTCCGCCATTACCAAATTATTTCCAGTTCCATAAATATATTTAAAAAAAAAAAAAAAAAAAGGAGAATCACTTCATTTGAGGGTTGTTCCTCGTGTTCCAGGTGTCGTTCTAGAAATTCGTGAAACTGTTGCTTACACTCAATATCAAGTTCCATATAGCTGATTTTGAATTCATCACCATTAGTAAGGTCGTTGTCATCTCTTTCTTTATCCACAATATTATTCATAAGGTAATCAAAGAAATATGAACATCCTACACTGTCTGGTGATAGCTGTAGCGCCATGCGAAATAAAATGGACAAAACATTATACCGCTTCACATCTATAAAAGTAAGAGATTCTTAATTCGATTCTTCGTAAATACGATATTTTCTAGTATACATCCCTGACGAAACATGTCGGTTTGAATCAAATCTAATGATAGTAAAGAAACTATTAGTATGCCAATATCTCGCATTCAGATAATCATTTTTAGACAAACTTAAGTAAGGAAATCAAAGGAATAAAAAGAAAGTGAGTTGTAGGGAATATTAAAAACTTGAGAAAGTAGGCTCCAGAAATGTAGCAGAGAGACTAAAATAACAAAAAATTAAAAGAGTCTGGTCAGACTTTATTTCCAAGTAACAAAAAAATTCGCTTTATTTAGACTGAAAGATAAATTGGTTGGTTGACTTGGACAAAAGCTGAATTAAAAAATTTCTCGATAAATCAATCGCAGGGGATTCAGGATTAGCATCATTTGCAGTGCTCTGAATGAAAGCCTTAAAATGCGGGGCTGACCCAAAAAGCATTGATATAAAAATGAAATAAACTGAAAGCGTACCAGGTCCAAGACTGGTCGCTATGCTGGTTGTAATTAATACTGCTTTGTTGGCTATTTTTAAATTGTTATTATTTATTGATTGCTGGAAGACATCCACTATCTTTTCCAAACCATTTAATTTGCGGAATTGACTGAAGATTATCAATTTTTTACTGAACCTAATTTTTGGTAATGACAAGCGAGTTCTGGTCGTTGCATGATTTCAATTCTCATTCATTAGAAGTTAGTATCACATAACTAAGCTCTTACTTGAATGCTTTTTCGTGCGCACGAACAATTGCCGACAAACCACTCAAAGTCCTTGACACCAAATCCTGTAAATAACAAGAAAAATAATAATTTTTGCTAGAAATAAAACACCAATCTGAATATTTGAACTAATAATTTCTGGCACTTGAAAGTTAGTGCAAGACATGAATTTTACTAAAATTTCAGATCTAAAGCATAGTGCCTGAAATTGCTTCCCACACAATCTAAAAGAGGGATAAGCCAACGCGGTGGAGTTAAAAATCACTGAAATAAACCTCAGAAGCTTCAATTTCTTCCAGAACAGTCAGCAAATAAGGTAACAAATCGGTTTCTAGCATGATATTCTGAACATATGGATTGTTTTGTGCTAACAAGGATATTAATCGTGCTACCTCACATCGAACTGAGTCGCAATCACTTTTCTGAAAGCAACAGTGACATAATTATGTTGGATTATGTTATGATTATTATGTCCCTTCATCCAAAAATAAAATTAGTGCTTTAAATAAAACTTACCAAAATCCTAATAACTTCAACGAGACCTCCCAATTTGCAGAAATCGGCAGCAAGGTCAATATCGCAAACCAAGTCTTCCAGATTTTCTACAATTTCTGCAATGATATTAACATCATCCTTACTTGGGTCCTTCATCAGTTTTAGCTGCTCGATATACTTTGTCATATGTTTAACGGGGTCTGTCAATTGCACTGCTTCGGCCATTGCGCTCTCGACAAATTTCCGGTCCTGAAATTTCCACGGTACAGCTTACAAATATGAGTACATAACTCTAGAAGTCCCAAAAATTTCGATTTGAATTATTTGAAATAAAAAAAAGTAGTAAAAAATTTGAACATATTACTTCTGTGGACATAAGCTGACTCGATTTATCGCCACTTCCATCATTTGCTGACTGTGCTAAACAAAGGAGTTTGCTCCAGCACTGCGGTGCCACGGCATTTTGTTCGCTCATCTTTTAGTTGGTGCTTGCAAATTAAAAATAACTCATTATCAAGAATTACTTAGGAACTAAAGTTTCAACAGAAATAAAAGGAGCGTAAAGCTGAGAAGGCGAAATTCAGGAGTTAATATTACTGTTATTGCAACCTCTCTCCCTTTTACTAATCACTATAGCGAAAGTATGAACCTACTCTACACAGCAACTACTTTTAGTAAATTCTGTAGTAAGCTTCTATGCTAGAAAATTCTTCTTTTAAAACGTAATACATTGTTCCAGTAACTGTTACCACGGCTAAAAGCAGCTATTACTCTAACCTTCCAAACCGTGCTAGCGATTGTAAAAATTTCCTCATCCTGTAAAATAAAACATGGGATTAATAATTTTCGTAAAAGTCTTTTCGGATGAAATGTCGTCACGTAATGAGACGGAAGATGTTTTTTTCTTGGTTTGCTAATTCGCGCAATTCCTGTCATCCGTTGTTGTCGTGTTTTTAGTTTCATAGTACTAGATATCGTTATGACATGTTCTTTCCTCTTCTCGAGCACTCTTTTTCTACTCTCTGGATGTATTTCTGGAATGATTCCTCTCCTTGATTATTTCTCCTTTTTGACTAGTACGGGTGTTTTCTCCAGCAGTTCTTCGACTCGGCTAGATATTTTAATTCACTTTCCATTGGTTTTTGATAATTCTGACAACAACTTGTATCTTCAGGAGGAGCAATGAAACCGGATATTAAGGATCGTGATTATATGTACCGACTTATTATCGGGTGGGTTATTCATCATCCTTGATTTGTTGTAGTCTGTTACTTTTGTGCTCAAATTTAAGTGAGATGATACTTTTTGCATTTACTGTATGAAGAGACGGTAGACGAATAGATGTTCTCTATTTTCTGTAGCTTAACCAATAATTTTGTTTGTTACAAGTTGAGTCATTTGTTGAGAGTTGAATCTTTTAATCTAAAATAACATGTAAAAATTTACAAGTATTTGAGTGATGATACAGTGCTATAAAATGGTAACGTAGTAAAAGTTCCTGTACTAGTAAGTATGTTTCATTGTAGTCAGCTTGCTTTCTTTCTTTTTAAGTTTTTCATTCCCCCTGAATAAATTAATTACAAAGCAAGATTGCTCACTTCTTTATAGGCAGCTTTTCTACGATGGCCACCAACAACTGGCTTTGAATTTGGCATCTGCAATCGGTTGCTCAGCACAGCCGCCACCACCATCTGACAAACTGTTTCGATTGGTATCCATGGCAAAACAGTTTGTTGATGAGCCCGAACCCAAAGAGAAAGATAGTATTATACAGGTATTTTTAATAGGGATTTCCGTTTTCTAACAGAATTGTTTAGCATTACTTGATCTTCACTTTTGAAAGTTGTTAGTGAAGAGAAGAAGAAGTCCTTACATTTGCTGGATTTCCAAATATTTTGTCTTTTCGGTTCTCACTGACCTCTCGCTTGTTTAATTCCCGATTCAGTGAAGAACAGTGGTAATTTCAGATGGATATATCCTCAGGTCTTGACCTGGAATATGATGCCGACATTGAGCCAACATCACCGGAACCGAGTATGTATGAAACAATTTATCTCACTGCCCATAAGTCACCGTGTCGAGCATCAGCATTCAATTCTGATGGTATCTTACTATGATCTCTTGGCTTCTTTTTCATCTATTCATTTTATTTCATTTCATTCCATTTTTTTTTTTTTTTTTTAAATTTTGCTCATTGTTATTATTGGAGGAGCGTTTTCTTGTAAGCAGTATAATCTTTTTTGCTTTGGAAGCACAATCATCAACTGGACATTATCTAATCAGTTAATTAAATGAATCAATTAAGGTACACTGTTAGCAACGGGATCGGCTGATTGTTCCATCAAAATAATGGATGTTGAAAGAATCATTGCTCGAGAAGTTAGGTGTGACTTTCTTATTATAAACACTAATCTGTAAAAAAATTGTTATTATCATTGCCATTATTGTCATATTATTGCTGCAGAGTGTTGCAGGGGTGAAGTAAGTCTAACTGAAAATGGACCCGATGCACAGCACCCTGTTATTCGAACTCTTTATGATCACATTGATGTAAACATTTTTAATTATTTTTTATCATGACAAATGCTTTTTCAATTTATTTAGCAGTCATTTCTTTCTCATATTTATAATTTTCATACAGGAAGTGAACTGTCTTGCGTTTCATCCTCGAGAACAAATTATTGTCTCTGGTGCTAATGATTTCACAGTAAAAATGTTTGATTTTTCCAAAACTGCTGTGAAACGAGCTATGAAAACAATTTTTGTTAGTTCCTGTTTTTGTATTTTGATTCCATTTTTTTTCTTTTGTTCCTAGTCTTCTTTTGCAGAAAATATTTTTGTTGGTATCTTGACCGACCTTATCTGGACTACGAATGTGCTAAGTTGGTGTACATAACTATATTTTTTCAGGAGGTTGAACCAATACGTGCGCTTTCATTCCATCCAGCTGGTGAATTTTTATTGGTAGCAACTAGTCATCCAACTTTGCGTTTATATAATATCGAGACGCAACAGTGTTATGTTTGTAGTGTTCCCACGGATCAGCATCGTGATACTGTCATGGATGTTCGTTTTTTCTCCTCACTTTCCTTTTTTTTCTTCTTAATTTTGAATATTCTTTTCAATACTCTTTCCTTTTTTTTTCAAACTCATTTTTAGAGCAAGATATTACTTTATAGTATGTGCTGAGTTTCCGAAAGCATATTTGTAAATCGATTTATTTCATAAATGTTTTTGCTTTTGAGGAAAATAATAATTCTAGTTGGTTTCAGGTGAATTATTCAGAAAATGCCCGATTGTACGTAACCGGTTCAAAAGATGGTGATGTAAAAGTTTGGGATGGTATTTCAAATCGTTGTATTGAAACGTTTCAGCGAGCTCATGATGGTGCTCAAATATGCAGTGCTACTTTTACAAGAAATGGAAAAGTAGTCTACTTACACATATTTTCTAGTGTGGATTACACATTTTTCTAGCTCAGAGTACATTTTTTTGCGTTAGAATAAAGCAACCCTGATTATCAGCTTTTATTTCCTTGTAAGAATGAATACGTTTCAGATAAATTTCTGGTAATTCTACAAATTTGCTCGTTTATTTTTAAATGAGCAAGCTTGTAGAATATTTTTAATTTTCTATTAGATTGCAGTATATATTAACTAGTGGTTTGGACAGTATCGTCAAACTTTGGGAGTTATCAACGAACAGATGTCTTATAGCATATACTGGAGCTGGTGCTACCGGTGCGCAGGAGTACCCAATACAAGCATCATTTAATCATAATGAAGACTATGGTTCGTTTATTTAAATTTTTTTTCTAATGATAAATAAAGTTCTGGTTTTCCAATTATTTTTTGGAGCTCGTGGTTAGCGTTTGTGAGGCATGTTGCTGAAACCACATTTAGAAATGGGAAGAAATTTGCTGTTTGGATTTCTTACCTTTTTTTTTAATTATTGCAGTGCTATTCCCAGATGAGAAATCAGGCAGTCTTTGTTCATGGGATGCTCGCAACTCGGATAGGAAAAGGCTTTTGGCACTCGGTGATTTATTTATTTACTTTTTTATGTACTATGTATTTCTTTTTAGTCGTGAGCGTTTTGATTCATTTTTTTTTTTTTTTTTTTTCTAATTTTCGAAACATTCCTCATCATTTTCAGGGCATACGGCTGCAACAAGGACATTTAATCATTCTCCAACAATGCCAGCATTTGTTACAGGTAGTGATGATTTCAGGGCACGATTCTGGTATAAGAAATTGGCATGAATTTTGGTGTTGAATTTTTTTGTTTTTGTTGATTTGGAATTTAAAACGTCTGGAATTTTGAATTTGCTGTCGTAACTAGTTTTTTGACCTGCTGATCTCACTAGTTTTAAAGTAAATTCCGGACGTTTTACTTACAAATGGATGTGTTTTGGAGTTTGTTTTTTCTTATAGCGTGTACTTAAACTTTTTATTACTTGCTTTTTTTTTTCCACTGAAGTCATTTGATCCGTTTTTCGAGTCTTGAAACATACAGTAACTAAGCGCACACTTTTCTGTTATGGTTATTCGGACTTTTTGTTTATCATATTCTTTTGACCTCTTTGTTTTTTTACGTATAAATACTTAGGGAGTGTTCTTTTATCACTTTAATGAAGATTAAATAATTGAGTGAGAAAAAAATGATGGAGAGGTTTAGGTAAAGATGTTTATAATTAGATATTTATTTGATCTCATTTGTTCAAAACTTGGGGTTGAATTTAATAAATTGGTAGTTCAGTTGGTTTTTTAATCGTTATACAATGGATTTTATCTGTTTCATTAGTCATGAATTGACCGACTTTTGAACTTTAATACTAGATTTTCAATCTAGTTCTTACTCTGATAGAGTTTGAAATCTGTATGATCTTTTTAAGTATAGGCTATATATATCATTTTTGGCTCTGACATTTAATAATTCTTATTTTCTTTCAATATTCTATTCTCCATTTTTGTTATCACTATTCTCGGTGTGGTCCTTCGTCCCTTTTTGTTCGCGATAATCTAGAACTTACACATTGCGGAAAATTTTCTTAGTTCCTATTACGCATATGATCATCATGTTGGTGCAATGAAATCTCCGGGTCTAAAAAGGTAGCTGTGTATGACGTTTGGCGGTTGTTTTGAAAGAATTATCAGTGACGTTTTTAGACAATATTTTGATTCGGTACTTTGTGGAATCAACTGTCTATAAAAAAAAAAAAATTTCTGAATTGAGTTGGTTGGATCACCTGAATAAATGTTGCCATCCTGACGATATTTTCTTTCTCTTTAACTGATGTCCATCATGTTTCTTTTTTATGTATTTTTTCCCTTCTGATGTATGAACTCTTCGTACTTGATGTTGAATAATGATTTCTTCATGATCACAGTAACGATAAATTAAAAAAAAAAAAAAAAAGAAAACTTGGAATGTGATTGGTTGTAACAGAAAATTGCTTTTGATGCAAATAGTTTTCGAGCAAATTAAATTTAAGAGAAAAAGAAAAATTTAAACATTAAACATAAAAAAAAAAATTGGTTTATATTAAACGTAATTAAACACGGTATCAGTTACATGCATTTAATCTTGCAGAAATGTAAAAAGTAGTATACGAAATTAATGAGAGTTCGTAATGCTTGACGTGGGATAGTTGCTTTCTAACTATGCGAAGGATGGAAAATTGAGAGATGACTTAAATCGAAGTCTTTAGTATATGTAGTTTAGTTCCTACAATTCTAGGGAGTTGCACCAATGCGAAATACGGTTAAATAGGTGCATAAGCAGCAAATTGCGCGAAATGTGTTATTCATATAAAGTATTCGGGAGGAATTGAGCGAATTATAATTGGTATTTTATCTGGAAGTGCTATTCTATCTATATCTGTTCGAATTTCAAAAGTGATGATTATATTTTTGAAACATGTTCCGAATGCTTTTTTAACTATTACAAACAAAATTTTTTGGAAACAGTCGGCTCATTTCTCGTTTCAACTAAAAGATTTCTCCTCCCTTGAGCCTGTAGAAGATGTTTGTTATAAAAAATAAGCTAAACGACTAATTCAAGAGACATTGTTAGAGAGTATTATTCTGTTTGCTTAATAATCGGTCACTTGATGAATGTTTTATCTTCACTCACACTACGTTGGCGTCTTGCTTTCTTAAAAAAAAAAAGTTATATTTAAATCTATTTCTGTGGTAGTGCCATGTGCACAGAAAATGATTTGTACTTCGTCAGTAGGAGGAGGATGGAAAGTGGCACCTGCATGCTTTCATTTATTGTAGTGGCTTTTGGTCTATGGCTTCTTTTGTATTTTATTATTAATCACAGTTGTGTGCATGGCATAAAATTTTAACTGTCCCTAGCAGCAGTTTAATTACCAACGTTGAATGCCTCTGTGTTGCTGTATTCGAATCCAGGTTCAACCCATTTGCTGCTCAAATTTTTGTCTTCTTTTGATAGGCAAGCAAAAACTTTGTAGACTGTATGAAGCAAATTATTTGGTTACTAATTCCGCTTGGATGTATAAATTCAATCATTGTGCTTCAGTAGCATTAATAAAAGTTTTTGGTTATAAATGATTCATTGCTTTTGAGTCATTCTCAGTTATGGCGAATGATACTGGTTTTAACCAGTTGTAGTAATTTAATCAATTAGTAATTTGTTTGCCTTCTGAAAATAATAATGTCTTTCACTTCACAAATATATGTAAGAAAATTGGTCAGCTACTGTTCCAAGATTTTTATCTTTCGATTCAATTCGATACTCCGTTTTCTCTCGTGATTTTTTTCTTTTTTCCTGAGGCTTTTAGCTTCTTCAGAGAGATAAAACTTTTCCACAGCTCTATTCCAGTGTATGTGGCAAGTGATTGTTTCATGATCAAGACTATAAGTGCATTATGACTTTGCATTGCTGAGTAAGCAGTACAAAGTTGCCAAGTTTGTACCAGAATGTACAACTTACTGATGATGGAAAAAGAATTTCCGATTACATTGACAAGCTGAGAGGAGTTGTGCACTGCCTTTTATTAAATCTAGTTTAAATAGCGGAAGAGGCAACTATTATGAAATTAAATTTTACGAAATCTATTAAATCTCGGCAAATGAATTTGAGTTCTCTAATTAATTAATTAATTTGGGAATCCTTTAATTTTAATTATTTATCATGAATGAGGAACGATACTAATGGTAAAAATTTCCCCAAAACATTATTCGGGATTTCCTAAATGAAATATTGTTGGAAAAATTGAATAATATGTGCAATATTTCCAGATTTCAGTGGCTAACCGCAATAATTTGAGCTATCATTCCAGTCCTTTGGCCATTCTCTTCTTAAATTGTATTTTCTTTAATGGATACAATTACTGCAGTTAAATTCCACTGATTAGTGTCATTCAAAACTCAGAGTTAATTTCTATTATTTCAAATTCTTAGGCGTATTTTCAGATTTAATATTTTTAATTATTTCTCAACATCACACAATATATCATTTTTACATCTCTCTCTCTCTCTCAATTTTTTCCTTTCCATTTGTCTTTCGAATTAACGTTCAGTCATATGACTTTTTTTTTCAAAACAAAATTATTGACAGCTATTCTTAAATCGACAAAAAGTACAATTAACAGTTTTGTATTATTTGATAGCCCTAAGCTACTGGTATATTTCCAAATAGCCTGATTTTTAATTGCGCATACCACTAAAATTAATAGATTGGCAGGAATAATTCCAATTCGTTTTCCCAATGCCTAAGATTTTCCTTAATTTTTCTATCCATATCACTTAGCATCCTGACGATAACTTATGAACTGAAGTGTATAAATAATTATTTGAGTAAAACTCATTCCGTTACTCCGATTAATTACCTGTTACTATCACTTTCAATATTCAAAAAGCATGTCGTTATTTGGTTTTTGCTGTTTTGATGTTAAAACATGAAAAGTTATTGGAAGGAAAAGTGTCTTTTATGTCATTCAAGTTAAGCATGCTAAGTGGCAAATTTCAGTATTAGTAAATTGGGTTAGGTGTTGTTGTAAGTATTAAAGTGATTTCATAAGATAAGCCTGTAAATGGTTGAAACAACTGAAATTGCAAAAAGGGAATGAACAGTTTGAATCTATAAATCTTATGGCTAACCTACAAATCAGGTGCAACTCTGTATTTGAAACGAAGAAAAAAATTTATTTCATTGCTTCATTTTCAAGTTCATAAAATTTTAATAAAATATTAGCATGATGAAATGAAAGATTTCTTTCAACTTTTCTGTAAATTATTACACCAATCCGTTTTTGTTCTTCATTGTTCCTCATCTTTTTTCTTCTTTTTTTTTTTTGCTTTCTAATCGAAAAGAAAAGAAATTAACTATATTTGAAGGAACAGTTCCCGATTTATAGTACGAGAAAAGAAAGGAAGAATCATTCAAAGCAGATTGAGGGCAAGATTTTTTTAACGGTTTTAGATTTTAGTTTTATGCTATGCATTTGATCATAGAAGATATAATTTCACACAGTTCGTTGATGGTTAAAATAAGCATAATTGAATCTTCGATCCGATGCTCAATTTTTCTAAAAAAAATTATATTCATTAAAACCAATGCATACGTCATCCTTGAAATTTAGTTATCTCTTTACATCATTGGCTACCTTAAAATGCACTTTTCTATGAAAAAAAAAGAAAAAAAAAACCTGGCAAATACAGCTGATATTTATTTCAAGAAGTAATCCGGATAAAAACAAACAGATACTCTGAGAGAGTTTCACCTTTGAATCAGTAACGAAACTTTTTGGTTTAATTAAGCCACAAATAAACAAAATGTCCCCAACCACCCAGCCAATCGGTAGCGGAATAATCCCACTAACAGGTTGATCATTATAGGATAATTAAATCTGCTCTAGAAGAGTGCTATGAAATAGTTGAAGGAGGAAGGTAAGAGGAAAGAGAGACAAACAAGCAATTGTTCAGCTGGTCGGAGAAAAGATGCGACAGCACACTGCTGTGACTAATGAAGAAGCAGTAATTAGTGGAATAGAAAATGAATTTGCAATGATGATGAGGGTGACCTTTCGATTGCACTTGCCTGTTTGCGCTAGTTAGAGTGGAAAAGAGTGTTTGTGTTTTCAGTTTAGGCCCCATTTGTACCATCCTTTCACGTCCTTTAATTGCATTTTTAATCCACCACCAAAACGAGCCTGCACACAAATAGCCATCAATTCGTTCTTCGTCATCGAACGTCTGCAGCCTTCCGATGGATTGGTTGCAATTCGAAACTGATATCCATCCGACTACTGCTGTCGCCACCGCTCTTCATCAAATTTCCTTTCTTTCATGTCAGAGGCTTTTATCAGTTCAGATAAGTGTAGTTGTTATGCTTCCTATCATTTGTTCGTATCAATTAACAGTTCAAATTGGAAAGGAAAGTTTAATTTGATATTTCCACCATTCTTGCATTTCATTTCTTTGTTTGAAATTTGAACTTCCAACATGAACATTCTTCAATTGGTTCATAATTAATTATTGCTCACGAGAATGTTCACTTTTCTTCCTTTAAATTTTAGATTAAGGTCAAGCTTATTAATTATTAATGGGACATACGAGCTGTTACTAAGAGCTGACCAAGCAATCAGTTCGACCGATCTCAGTCTACTGCTCGTTAGCACTAGGGCAGATCCCGTTCTGACTGTCCGGAGTTCGAGCTGCGTCTACTCGGACAGCCTGAGTACCTTCACGGTGGCGCCGATTCGGGGCGCACCAAAGGTGTAAACAGACGGAATGAAGGGCACCGCGGTGACACAGTGCGAGAAGAGATCTGTGTAATAGTACTCGTGTGACACTGCACGGCGTTGTCGCCTTCTCATCAGCTGTGGCGGTGCTTCACCTCTTCACTTCTTCTTCCGCTTGCTCCTCCATCTCCTCTGATTGTCCACTTTTCCTTGACCTGACCTTTTGCTCATTTGTTACTAACTTTGCTTCGTGTCACATCTAAAATTATCGTTTTATCATTTCTTATCAGTAAATTTTTTCACTAAGCAATACTTTTATTTATCTAATTGTTGCAGTTTTACAGAATGATTTCAAAGGAAGCATCTGAATTTCATCTTTCAGTTTGTTTACCTTTCAATCACTTCAACTTTTTCAAAAACAACAAAGGTACTCTAGTCGGTAAACTAATAAAACGAAGTACTCTTAGATGAACGTTTTTTTTTTTACACACTTTCTCAACATGCATTCCAGTATCCTGTCTTTTAATAGCCATTGCAAAAATTTTGTTGAATTTCAAAAATTTCTTAAAACCCATTACTATCAGAATTCAAGTTTCTGTTAACTTTATTAAAATCCGTTACTGTTTGACAGATTTTCAGTTTTTATCATGCTCGTTTAAAATATGCTTAGTGTAGTGAAGTAATTTCGATCATCTTCTCCACTTAGGAAATTATTCGTCTGAAATTCTTAGTTCTTACTTGTCACGCCATTCGCAAGCATTCAATTCTCTTTTCACAATTCCTTCTCCACTTCATTTCCTTCTCCAAGTCCATACGCACTTGGTTGAATGGCAATCTACGAACATATGGGTAGGGTAGTTTGAAAGTTCTTAAATAAGCTGCTTGCATTTTCTTCAACTTTTTTTCTGAGGGAGGAAGAAAGAAAGTGATGTGTGGAAGTTGGAAGTTGACGAGAAAAGGAGGGAAGAGATGAAGGACATGTATGGATTAGGTTCATCTAGACAGAAGTGCCAATTCGAGATGGACATGACATGCATCTAGCTCGAGCTAAGTACTACCCTGATGGTGCAACGCATAACTATCAGCATTCACACTTCCATGCTCCCATGAATTATGTATTCTTTCATCCATTTCATTCAGTTCGCTCATTTCTCAATCCATTTCCTAGTTGAAAAAAATTTGATGTGCCACCGTCTGCTGGCTGATGGTTCAATCCCTCTCCCCTCTCTTTCGAATCAACTAAACACTGTGTTTTTTTTTTTGAAAAAGAAAGCAACAGCAATTATGTCCACTCAATCTGTCTCCCATAATTAGTCCATATTCGAACAACTTTAACTCACATTTTCACTTTGCTCTCTCCTCAATGAAAACACAACTCATTCTAATCATGTGTGCTCATGGAGTTTACTTAGCACCACTAACAGGAGATTACCTTGGCGAGAATCTGTCTCCTCTCTCTTATCTTCTGTATCATTTCATTCTCTCCTTAGAGAGAGAGAGAGAGAGAATGCTGGATGTAAGTATTAGTGGATGGACGATGGTCAAGTAATTGCTCGGTAAACTAACGCTTTACCTATGACCCTTCATTCCGTTCCGAATAGACTATATTGTTTCTTCTTTTCCTGCTAGTCAGAAATTGAAGACAGAGAGGAAAGAGGACTAGCCAACAGTAATCAGCGGCGAAATAAAACTGTGGAGACTTCTCAGTCAGTGAACAATTACATCGTCAAGTCATGATGGAAATCTTTTCATATTACGACGTCATCTTCGTATGCAATTAATTATGTGGAAGTGTTTCTTCTCTGTAAGGCTCACAACAAGTCGGCTAGTTTTTTAGTTGTGATTTTCTGTTATCATTTGGTAACATTTTCAGTACTGTGCTTTGCTTAAGGTCCTCAACGGAATTAATGATCATCCATTTGTCAGTTCTACAGGAAGAGGGTAAACTTTTAGATTAAGTAGTATGATTTCACAATACCTTACCAGTGGACCATTTTTTTAAACTAAACATATGATTTGGTGATGGAAAAGACACACTTTTGATCAATTGCTGGACTTTTTCAAGTGCTTTAGTGCTTGGAAATGAATTGATAGAGTGGAAAGGTGTCGGTTGTAAATAACTAAGAAAGACGGCATCATCACGTCATTTAAAAATAAAGCTAGTTTTAGTGCTTCCAGTTACCTTTCCTTTCGTACCTAATCCATGAGGCTTTCGCTTAGTCATTCCTTTCTAAGGTGTCTTCACTGATCACTGAGAATTATTTCTTACTTTTCTCATTGCCAGTTATTATTCATAGATGTCACTATTTTTATTTTTTACTGCCTGTTTTAGCATATTTATGATGCCGTCTTCCACATTACATATTTCTTATTCGGTTTGGAATTACAAATTTTAGGAAAAGTTTAAACTGTTTAAAAATTAAATGTATTCACGAAGAAAAAATTATTGAATGGAGCGATTTATTTTTCTTTGTACTTTTCCCAAGCTCTAACCAATTAGTATTCCACAACATTTCCAAAGGTACCTTATGTAAATGCAGCCGAAACTGTCTTAGAGGAACCTGAGGTTTCTCTGAGTAGTATTACTTAAAGTCAACGAAACCGACAGGTAGTTCAGTAATGGAAAATGCCGCTGAATCAGAAGGATCACATAATTAAAAATTTCTTCTACTCTCTGGAACCCTCTTCAGTTTTCTCTCCATTTCATATTACATCACATCGTTCCATCGGCAATTCCACCGTATCGTTATCGTTCACCGGTCTTTCTAACCTCTGAAGTTCCGTTAATTTCTCGTATTTTCAGACCGAATTCATTCAATATTTCTCTAACTCTGTGCAAAATTACATTCTTTTTTCAACTCTGCAATTGTTTAGTTCTGTTTAAATTCAGAAAGACTTTTAACAGTAAACTGTTTGAATGAAAGCTAATTGCAAGCTTTTCGAATCATCTGCTGAGTGATATTATCATGTTTCAATATTCTTATCACTTCACAGAGATAATCGTTTACCACCATAACTACAGTTATAATTTTACTCTTCTCACCTCTTAATGTAATTTGTTTTACTGTTCCACATCTAATTCTCAACTTTCAATGTAACAGATCGATCGGTCTTTGAGTGGAAGTTGTGGGATGATCATGGAAATATAAAGTCATTACAGCATTTCATGAATCATTTGATGTGTTTGAATTCCTACGAGGATCCTTTGTATCTGTTATGTTATCATTGTTGTAACTATCTGAAGTTGGTGGAGACAACACAATAAATTACAGCTGTTTTCTGTGAACGAGCAACGAATCTTTCCAGTCATCTGAACTTCTTCGCAATTTACATCAGTTTCGTTTTCAAATTAATCTCTTCCATCATCTACATGTAGCACAATTATCAATTAATTTTAGTTCTGATATTCAGTGGCATCAGTAGTTGATGAAATGAAATGTGCTAATTATGTCATCCGAATGCTCCTTCAGAAAGTAGCGTCTTCAGTAATGTGTGATCAGTTTGATCTGTGATGCTTTTCAGAATTCCATTTACATGGGAGAATTTTTCTTTGGGAATTTGGAAATTTCAGTATCAAATTTAACAGAACATTCAATCATTGCAGTAACTTTTAGTGTCTAATAGATCGTTGATCATGAGAATTTGGTGGGTTTAGTCTTCATCGTATTCCAAATCTTATTGTATTTTATCTCTGTTTTGTTTTTCAATCTCTTAAATTAAAAAAAAAAAAAGTCTTAAAATTTTCTAACAGGGATTTTTTGGGTTGCTTATATAATTAGTGTAGTGTACTTGCAATTTTCTCATTTCCATCAGCACGGCTATGAAGAGAATTCCATAGTGCTGCATGAATAATTTTTGAATTACTGATAGTTTCATATGTTCGTTTTTAGCTAATTAATTCCTGATGCATGAGTTTCGATTCTTCGTTAGTAAGAGATTATTAAGTTTATTAACTTCATTTCAATTTTTCAAATAGTACATGAGCCTTTAAGTGTTCCTAAATTCTTCCTCTTCATTCCGAGACCGAATAAGTGTGTGATATGATTTATCAGTTAATGAGCAGCACTTCTGCGTCATTTACTCAAGCACTGCGGAAACATTTCAAATTTGAGATGTACCTTGCAGGTGTGAATACTTCTGTTTTACAAGTTTTCGCGTTACGATGACAATGACTTTGTGCAAGAACTGCAATGCAAGTGATGCAGTGGGTGACAACAGTGACACAAACAATAACAGTGGTAGTAGTAGAGGTGGCTTGGAATCTAGCTTAGTGGTCGAGACGACTAATTCAGTACGATCGTCACGTTCCAGTGTTAGTGTCATGGTGGAAGGTGGTCTGAAATGGAAAACGATCGTGGTACCCGGTGGTACCACTCCCTCTTCAGCTGTTCCATTACCGAGACCAAGACGAGATTTCCACTTCAAGGTATCATTTTTTAAATCAAGTATGTTTAGGCTTCATTTAAACATCCATTCACCTTTCCAAATGAAGCTATAACTGTACTCAGCACAAACTGAACAGTACAGTGGATTAAAAAACAAAGTACCATCATTTAAATTATAAACTGCTCGAGAAGTTATTGCCTTTGCCAATTTTGCCCATTGTTTTCCCTCAATATTTCCCACTAAAAAGGTCATTGCATTCTGAACCTGCGCTTTTGACATTTTGAAATATGCGTTTTATGTAAAAAAAAAATCGATGAAATAGTTCCATTTTTTTTTTCGAAATTTGTTTTCTGAAATAGGCCTATTAGATGTTTATCACTACACTTTTCTAAATTTTGTATATTTAATTGAAGTCAATACGAGAAGTGTAAGAATCGGGAAACTTTTTTATTTTTACCGCTAGATGTATGATTTCGCTGGGAAATTGACCATCTTTATTAACGCAATTTTTCAATTAATTTCAAGTTCTCAATAAAATTTTCGTCATATTTTAGAATTAAAAAAAAAAAAAGGTAGCTTCATTAATACAATGAAAATCGTTGTAAGCATTGATTTAAATATATTTCACGTTTATCATTTCATACATTTGTCATATTATCATTTCTTCTTAACACAGTCATTATCACCTCTATTCATCGTTAGCAACTATTTGCTTAACTTTTTCAAACAAGCAGAAGAGCGGTGTTAATGTTTGAATTTTCCAAATCAATTATCGCCTAAAATCCCCTGAGAAATTTTTCATGTCAACATTCTTAACAATCCTTTCTTAGAACAGGGATTCGGTCCAGGACTAGATCTCCTCTTCGTATCCTGATCATGCGTTAATTATGCTGCATTGCATAGCTCAGGTGACATTTCTTAGTCCTCAACCAAATATTGGGGAAAGTGTAAAATTTAAAGATCAGAACTTAATGTAAGTTACTGAATACATGAATGATGTAGGATGTCTCATTTAAAAATTGTGCCATATAATATCGAGAACAGAAATCATTTCATTTACTTCACTGAGTTGCTATTTTTAACATTTTTAATTTCTAATTTGCAAGAACCTAATTTGAATTTCCCAGTTTTCAGGAAGTCATGGGAATTAGTAGGAAAAAGAAAAGAAAACCAATCATTATCAGTTAATTTAAAGTTTAAACTTCGTAGAATTATGAGGAGAAAGAAAACCAATCATTATGAGTTCTTAAGAGCTGTTGCGAACTATATTTTATCTAATCTGGAAAATTCTGAATCCGCTTCAGAGGATATCATGTATCTGTCCTAAATTAGCCAGTCACATTATGTGTCTAGCACTAATGCTAACATTTTTGTCTGGTAGCTAAACAATTATTTATGCTTCGTAGTGATCAAGTGATTTAATGGAGCAAACAGAAACAATAATATGCTCTGTTTCCGCTCGGGGTGGGCAAAAAAACCCAAGGTCAACGGTTGTTTACTGCCATAACATCTGATAATTGTTTGGAATAGGCGTTGTTTACTGCAGCGTGGAGCAAGCGTCAAACAACAAATCTTTTTATATCTAGCAAATAGTTGGCTAGACACCGTTAACCTTAGTGACCCTGACCTCACGTTATGCGTAACTTGTAAACAATCATTAAAGGGCCTCTTTCTTCCCAAAGAAAGACTGGTCGAAAGGGAAAATAAACGGCGATGGAGCATATTATCATTATTATGTTTACACCAGTGATAGGTTGTTTACCATGCACAAACAATATGTTGTTTACATCTGTCCACTTCCGTATTCATTCATCTCGATCGATCCTTTTTTTGTTTCTTATTTCAAAGGTAAACTATAAATTACTATATTACACCTATACAATAATATGTCAACATACGAATTATCGTTAGTGTTTTAGCGTATTGAAGTTGAAGAAACTCCAAAATGGTTTGTTTGGCCGAAACGTAACAGAGCAAGTAAATCATTAACGAAAGATAAAAAGGTGAATGATGATGAATCGTCAACTTCATCTGGGAATAACTTCATTTCTCGACCTGATATGTTAACGTCGAAGAATTCCTCGACGGCAATCACCATGGTACCGCGAAATAATGCTGAAGATTTGAGAAACAGCAACAACAATTCACAACAAAATTTGATAGGACAACCTAATTTAAGTGACATGGCATCGATTCAGTCTGGCCAAGATAATTTGGTGCAACAGTCAGGTCAGTCTGGCAAGATGTTGCAGTTTAGTGATACTGTCCCGGCGCTTAGAGGCAATCAGTGTGGCAGCAGTGCTGTCTCGTCACCTCTTGATATCAAAGGTCGGTCATCTCTGATAATATCATCCTACAAGCTTCTAAGACTTCCCAAAATTTCAGCTGATCAAGCAATTTTTATATGTTCACATCAAACAGTCTTATCACACCGTATCAAATGGAAACAGTGATCCGTTCCCTCTTTATAAGTTTTGCTTATTTTGCATACTTCAGGTGCACGGCAACAGTGGCAACGTGAGGTACACTATCGTACTTTGACTAATGCAGCAACTGCTGGAGAACTTATCAATATATCAAATTCGGAACCAAGTTCTTACATTATGCATTGTCGCATTGCAACCTCAGTTGACAGTGAACATCGCATTTCAGGATCTGCCCCAGCCACTTCCCAAACATTTAAAATTTTGTCAATTTCGAAAAAAACCTTAGAAAATGGTGAAGACGACGACTTAGATCTCACAAATTATGTAATTTCGAATTGTCGACAGTTACATTCTCAACCGACAGTACTTCTGTCTCGGCCAACGACAGCCGGTGACACTGTCAAGGAAGTTCATTGATTAAAGGATCTGGGGAGAACTTTTGAAGAATCTCGACACTTAAGGTAAACTTTCCGAATTTCTGTTCGGATCCCAAGAGATTCTTGTTTCTGTGCACCACTTCTGTGAGGGCTGCCAGTATTTTTTAAAAGCAACAACTCCAACATAATACAACATTTCACGCTTCCTAGTGGAGACTGATTAGGCAGTTCGCTGCTCAGATTTTCTTCTGAATTATTATTACCGTTGTTTTCCCATCTCTTTCAAGTGTTTATTCCATATCAGGTGCTACGTATTCGAAATTTAACACTATTGCTCACATTTCGTTATCAGTCGTCAATCTCAGTTTTGGCTCATCGCATTGACCGTTCATTTGTTCATTTTTTAACGAGTAGTATCTTCTGCGTTGGCTGGCATTACTTGTTCTTCAGTTACTATAATAAGGTACTTTTTGTGTTGAGTCATTACTTGTTTAGTTGTTATCTTGAAAGGCAGCCCTTCGATGAAATTGCTAGATGAAGTTCGCAACTTTTCAATGGTTTTTTTCGTACTTGGTTGATCGATCATTGAATCTGATCAGTGATCAATCATTTTTCATTTGTGTCGTCTGTTGTCCAGTCTGTCCATATCATCCTCACGTCGGGTATTTCTTTGATTTCCTGTCTGCTTCGGTTATAACTAAGCTATTTTCATTCTTTTTTTTTGCTGTAAAATATATTGCTGGTTAACTGTCAAGACATTCCATCAAATCTGTTTCCGATCCTCTTGTCAAATTTCCTGTTCATTTCGAAGAAAACGAACTTAGCGCAGAAATTACTGATAAGCAAACTGTTACTTCCCACAATGCTTACATCCTTCCTTTTAAAAGAACACAGCTTTCTTTCATTTCAGTTAACTTCCACTGATCGTATTATTATGCAATTAAACTTCTCAAATCCTTCAAGTACTTTTTCTGAGGAAGCACATGTCACCCTGCTTATGCAACTATATCATTCTTTTTCTTCCATTTCACTGAAGAGCCTAAGTTCCTCCGGAAGTAAAATCAACATCTCATTTCACTAATTATTTAGTAATTAAATAAGAAGCTACGTTTTACATTTTCGTTTATTATAATATTTCAAGTGTTAATGATTGATGATTCGTAAGACGTAGTTTCTTCAGCTGCTTTTCATGATTCAGACTATACTGCATGTCTTTCTTTTATTCTGCGAATTATTCTCTTCATGATTCTGACTTTGGCTTAGCTTCAACTGTTGTAAACTTTTGAATTTGGCTTAAACATGAAATTAAAATTTCGCTATCATTGAAGGTCATTTGAATGGTGAGTTATTTTCATCGATTTCTGGAAAAGATTCTTCTAAAACGGAGTTTGGCATGGCCCCCTACTTTTAAACTGTCTCCCTGAATGCTTCACTCAGAGAAGTTTAGTTTCTCTTCATTCTACCGTGCTGCACTTCATTTGCATGAAATTAAACTAATGAAGGGAGCATTCTGTCCTTATCTGTAGCATCTGCTTTGTAATACATTAGTCATGTTAACATATAAATATTCCTTTCATTTTTCGAAAAGACGCTTCTTTTGACTGCAGCAGCCATTAATTCACTTTTTCATTTTAATGTTTGAAATAAAAGTGATAAAATGTATGTGTGAGGTATTGTTTTGCACCAGGGAGACCGAACAGAAGGGTCCTCAAACTTTGTTGTGTTCACTGGGCCAATCAACATTTGAACCAGCAGTTCAAAAGATATAGTGCCTAAAAAAGATCTATGAAATGGGTAGTATCTTCATTAGTTTATTTTCCACTTCTTCTAGTATACCCATGCAGTTTATTTTGTCCGGTCAGTGATGCATTCTGCATTATTTCATTAACCGGAACTCTTTGACGCACAATTTAACGCCTACTATTGAAATGGCAAAGATTTCCGTTGATGGATTGTTTTCCGTAATTGTCTCATTTTTCATTATGTCGCCTTCCCATACGAAGTTGCTTGGCTGATTTCTTGCTGTCGTCATTTACGTGGTTAGCAAGTCGCTGAGGGGACCAGATAAGCTTGACAATTATTTTCCATATTTCATGCCAAGCTACCGGTATCGTTAGAACAGTCGATTTGACAAATGAGATATAATGGTAGCAATTGGAAATCGAGTCAATTTTCTTTCTGATTTTGCTGAAATATTTTTTAAATATGCTGTGGGTGTGTCGGTTACAGAAACATCCAAATCCTGGTTCCAGGAAGTGAATTTAATTTGCTTTGAGTTGAGCAGTGCAACTAAATTGTAAAGCCAATATTATTAGCTTCTTGTCAGTTTATTCGTCAGTTAACTCGCCAAAATATGTACTTCTGTTTTTATTAAATCTTTCAGGATGGCTTAATTACTCTGTAATTGTTTTGAAAAATATCGAAAATATCAATTAATTTTCGTTCAAAGTATATGGCAGGCCAATAAAATTCTTTGCATTACATTAAATCAACATTGTGTTAAACGCATTTTTTTTTTACATGAAATAGAATTTGCAGGAAGTTAATTAATCCTAACAGCAAACTTAAAACAATTTAATGCTAACATGAGATGGTTCACATGCTGTGAAGTGTTCACATTCTTCATGCATCGGGAAAATTAAATTAAAAAAAAAAAAACTAAAGATTCTTGACGGGGAAATATGTTTCAGGAAATTTATGAGTCACAGACACAGTCAGGAACTTTTAGCAAACTGATATGGGACATAAAATGTAGTGACAGTCCTCAAATTTTGTTCTTTGTAAAATTTTTAGAACCTTCAAATATGCAAAACTGTCTTTTATACTTAAACTAATGAAAAGAGTGATGCAACGTAAAGAGAATCACAATGAAAGTATTGCTGAAAACATCTCATTAACAAAATGTGCGACAAGCTTAATACTCTGAGTAAACTACCCGACAGAAAGGGAAGCTAAACTGGGAGCCGAAAAATTGAATGAATTTCAAAACGGAATAGGAACATGATAAAGTCCATGATAATTTAACTCTTACTTCTTTTCAAAGTTTGTCTCCTCATCATCTTTAGCAGCCAGTGCATCACCAGTTTTAGTTGAATGGGTCCACTGAAGCATTCAAAAATCTCTTCAATTTTATGATTTACAGAAGGACATTACAAATCACCGTAAATATTTGGATTTACTGTATGATATTCCCGATAGCAGTTCTTGATACGGTCAAAAACTTGGAGACAATCGATATACTGCAATGTATTGCTTGGATTACCGAGATGTGTTGTACAGAAAACCATACAATGACCATTTCTGTATGTTCCGATGCCATTTCTTATACAACAAGTCGAATGATCCGCCTGAACAGTGCATGGAGTCATAAATGAAGTTCATTTTACCTTTAATTAATCAATTATTTGAAATATTGCAAGTATTATAGTAATATAAATCGAGCAACATCCTAAGTAATTCCGTGAATATAAAATATAAAAACAAATGAAAAAGGCATCCAAAATGATAACATTCAAATTTTAAAAACATGATAAAGATAAGAAATGCAGCTGAGAAACTAATGTTTTTAATTGATTATTTTTGAAACTCACCATAGAAGTGGCGCAGTTGAAGGCGGTTTCAAGCTGATGACCTGGACATTGATTTGATATCACCGCTGTGACAAGCTAAAACAGTGCTTGCTTAGTGATAAGCGTTGTGATTTACAACGAAGCTTAAATATGTGATCAAGGAAAGCATTTAAATTTGTCAACTCTATTGATTTTATATTTTATTCGGTTTTTTGGTTAATTCTGTAATTTATCAAAAATTTAACTCTTAATAAAATTCAAAATGGAAAACTAGAAGGCAATCAGAATCAGTTAAACAGAAATGCTCACCGATCGGTCAGTAAATGTGTCATAATTGCATAAAAGTTGACAAGATGGTGAGAGATTTTGTTTTTTGCAGCAAAGAGCAAGTTTTTGATTTGGAGACAAACGGGATCTCTTCGGTATCACCGCCAGTCTTTGTTGCGGATTCAGACCTTCAATAATTTCATTAAATTTTTAGCTTACCTGTTGTATGTTACGGAGTAGGAATGGCCGTAGCCGTCACGTATTAGTTCTTACCGGAAATTCAGGTTGATAAGTGAAAAAAAGCACATTACTTTGAGCAGGCTGTGCTGTAGTTGAAATGAACAGTTGTGGTTGTGGAGCAAACAGACCTGGGAAAATTGACTTCCAGAACTGTAATTTTAACAAAACTGTATTTTATGTAATGAATCACATTTAGCAATTTAATTCATTCAATTTTTCGTTTTATCGAACAAACGAAGAGGGCCATATGAAATGAAATTTTGACAATAAAAGCAATCGAAAATTTCCCCACTTAAAATTTCTTGTCTTATAAAAATTTAGTTGAATTTTTAAAAAAAAAAGAAACAAACCGGATTATTAAGCAACCCGAATGGATCCCAGGGATTGTAGTAAAGCGATGGTCGTGCTGGATCATATTCTTGTGCCTGAGATGGAGAAACAGAAGTAGGAATATTAGCACCATAAAAGTGATTCTTCTCATAACGATAAGTATTTTTTTGTCGTTGCTGCTGATAAGGAACCAACAAGCTGTAAGCGCATTTGCTTAACAATTCACAGTAATGCGTTAATGAGTTATTAACGTATTAATAATGAGCATGAAATGAGATGGAAATTTACAAACGTACGGTGAATGAAGTCTATTGAGAGTTGAAGCCAAAGCGATTTCTTTTGAATTAGCCTAAAAATTGTGAATTGAAATGAAATGGAACGTGTTAAAGTGCACTTACTAGCCACTGCTGCACAGGTGAAGAAAAATCTGAAGTACTAGATACTCACGGGGATGTAAGACTGAAAGGAGGCAGTAACGGTGTTTGCCTTCAGTTCCTTTGGTCCTGGTTCAACTGATGATGGTACTCCTGAGGATGATACGATGTGTTTCCAACTTCTTTTACTGTCACTTATTCCTGCAACACCTTGTCTAGCACCGCCACCAGGTAAGTTCAAGATTCAACTGGGAAGCTAAAATAGTACCATAAAATGGTGCAAAGGTAGCTGAGGACGAAATGTGTATTTGAGGTGCAAAGGCTGTTCGCGCTGACTGATTGTAGTAGTCACTGCAAATATATTCCATGACTCAGGTGCCTGATTTTAAGTTGAACTAATTACTAAATGTGGGATTATTTGCATGAATAATTTCCTTAGGAATATTAATGTCAACACTATCAATTTTTGCTATTAGCAAGAAAATGCTCAACACTTCATCTACATTGCTCTAGTGCTGCTAATTGAAACTTTCTTTTCAATGCAAATTTTGTTTTGAAGTGAAACTAACCGATTTCGAAAGATCGTTTGACTGTGAAGTTGGGAATTAACTTTTGGCAGGAAGTTTCCCGATGACAATCCGTAAGCTTTTCTCATAAATAACGAAGTGGCCCTTGGTGTTACTGGAAATAACCTTTGAATTGAGGTCACCTCTATTTGCTTCATTTTTCATTAAAATTTTCCAAAATTGTCAACTCCCGATAGCGATGTTATGGAAGTAGGTCTCGAAAGTGAACTCGCAAAAACCGCGATCAGGATGAGATTCGAACTCACGCGGGGAAACCCCAGTGGATTAGCAGTCCATCGCCTTAACCACTCGGCCACCTGATCAACAGCCGACCTACCAATTTCATTTTTTATTAATTGCCATCTTGCTTTCTCATCATTTGTGATATTTCTGAAAGGATGAGGAAGTTTTCTGATACCATTTCGAACTCGGAGAGTGCCGCGAATGTCGTCCATCTATAAATGCTTCTTATCAGATTATCAGTGATAGAGTAATCAGTGTGTCTATTAAGTTAACTCAGGTCATTAGCTCCTCTTTCCTTTCTCCATCGATGATAAAATTGCTTGCAAATTAGTTGTGATAAAATTGCATTTTAGATCACTGTTTATGCAACTTATCACTTAATTTGATCACCCTTCTTGTGACCTCTTTAGTCTTAAATTCAATCACTCTCTCACTGATCCTCATCATTATTTCCGACGAAGCAGAAGGAATATTTGTTTTCGCCAATGCTTAAATTCTAAGCCCTGATGCTCCACTCTTCTAAAGAACGTACTTCGATAACTGACTAGTGTAGACAATGCTTACCTCAGGTGCAGCACATAATATAATGCAGTAACCAATCCATAACGATGATATTAAATACCGCTGCATGCTTTTGCAGGTTAACGACGGTACCAATGGCGGAAAACGATGGATCTTTTTCAGGCTGCAGAACGATGAAACGATATTAGCTTACTGTACCCACCATCTGCAAAAATGATTAAAAATTACGACGGAAATTTTGCTGAGATCGAGATTTTCTCGTCCTGCTTAAGTTCGTTGAAATTGCACGCTTCAATTTCTTCCGACTTATTTCACGTCACTTTATCCTCTCATATTCTGTACTTATTATAATAAAATAAATATCACTGATGAACAGCCAATACTTCGGCTGTCGAAAACAACACAAATGATAAAAATCCTTTTTATGCTCCTTGAAAATATCATCTCCTACAATACATCCTGTCTTAACGATGATGCAAAGATGATTTGGGGTGATTTGGGTGCTGGCACTGGGATTTTGAATTTGCGGAAAGAGGAAGGAAAGAATTTGTCGAGGTGTGTATGTCCGCATGATACCTGTAATGAATGTGTCGTATGTTACAATGAAGATTATAAAATATTTTTGTGTTATCGGCACATCTTCAAATAAATGATATTAAAAAAGAAAAAAAAACAGTATTATGTGCAAGGGCAAAAGAGATATAGGAACAGCGATGCGGATAGGGAACGATTCAATTCCAGATTCTGGAATTCTCCCTTCCTTTATTCCACCTTCTCCGTTTCAATCTCTACTTCTACTCTTTTCATCATCAATCTGGTCCATTCGCAAACCAGTTCTCTTAATAGTAAATTACCAGAAATTCTTTTTTTTTCTACTGTGGAATGCATCAGATTCTCACTAATTCATCCGTTTTCACAATTCCTGTTCCCAGAAGTCATCATTCAGTGATTATTGGTTAAACTGAATTAAGGCAAAAGTTTTTTTTTTTTTCCCCATTCATGGAAAGCTTCGCAGAACCTGTTCAGAAGATAAAATATAATCTATAATAATTTTGAGATTAACTTGTTTTTATGAAAGCTATCTAGGTTACGTTTGTTTGAAGAAATTTAAAAAAAAAAAAATAGATGTAATTATTTACGGACAATCCTTAATTGCATAATTTCTACTTGTGGCATGTACCATAATTAAATTTTAGAGTTGAAATGAATTAAATGATAAAGACAGACAAATCTACTTCTTCAACTGCTCATCAAATAGATTTGAATTTTGGAGTTGCCAATAACCTAGAAAATCATCCTGTAGAATTTCCGGAAATGCAACTTAGATCATTATGAATTGAAATGATGAATTAAATTGGTAATATGGCAATATAAGTGAAACTTTTGCTAAAATTACTCGCTGCTCAGTTGTTAATTTTACACCGACGTCTCACTTGCAAAAGACGTGCATACTTCTGAAGAAAATTTTACTTTTCAAAGCTGTGATTGGTATTCTACGTCTACCATTTAGAAGTTGAAATCTACTGCAAAACGTGACAGCACACGTGAATAGCATCGTATTTGTTTCTCTGATTTCTCTTTCTGCCTTAAGAAGCTACAATCTACTGTCTAACTGTATTTGACTGATATCATAGCTATATCATCCAAAGCTTTTCGCTGCTCAGCAGACTGCATCCCACTTTGCAATAATTTTTCTGCGGAAGCAATCAGCTTCATCTTCTACTTCAGTTCACCAACACTCAGCCAGAATCGATGTTACTGATATCATGGAAGGGTCATCGGTCGGAAGTTAGCTTTCTCGAAATTAATCACAAAGTGTTATTCCCTTATTATTTCTCCTTCCTTATAGTTTAGCTGCCGATGATTTTCAGAAGCAAATTACTTTTCATACTCTGAAGACTGTAAAAATGATCTGAAGTAAGGATGATGTTGCTGAAGATGGCAAAACAATATTATTAATTAAAATAGTAATTCCGATACTATTGGTCTTTGTAATGGTTAAAATAGATATTTAGCTGTCAGCAAAAGTTATTTAAACTCTCGTCGAGAGTTTCGGTGTTGTTGTAATTGATGTTTGAGAAATTATTCATAAACTCATTTCTACTCTTCAGCACTTCTAACACATAACAAGAAATATTCGATAAATTACTGGAACGAAGAATGAAACACATCACAGACATCTTAACCTATGCTTAAGACCCGATAATTAAGAAACTTTGCAACTTGAGTTGGCCGTGGTCGTGGACTTTAATTAAGTTAACAGTTGATAGGGAGCTTCTAATCACCAAGAAGAATAAGGTTTTGAAATTGATGATTTCCGATATAGTACAGTATTAATTATGTAGTTCAATAAGTGGTTTGAACTGAATGAACAGCATTGAATAAAAAAATTTAGAAGTGAAAGCTATTTGTATAAAGCAGAAAAAATGCTGCATTACGGTTTGGTGAAGCAGAAGAAGAGAAGAAAGAAGAAAATATCGCTGAAATTTTATTTATTTGAAGTTAATGGAGAAGCAGGAAGAGAAGTGCGCTAAGTTATGGAGGTATTTCAGGTTTGGAACAAGGAATATATTTTGTCTAGAAAAGCGCAGAAGGAAGCAAGTGAGTGAACATGATGGATAAAGGAAGGAAGTGACGAAGAAACGAGATCTTCAATGCCAGCAAAATAATTATCTGCCATCTCGGATCATATTTACATTCTGAAGGGAAAGGGAAAAGGATGGCTGAAAGATGGATTTTACTTCTTTTCTGAAGCAGGAAGTGAAAAAATTTTTTTTTAATTTTCCTGTTAACAAAACTGCTAGCACCTTCAGAAGGTGGGAAATTGTAAATGCAGTTAATTTCGCTTCCACAATGCTCTTGCAACATACATGGGGTAAATTAACAGCTTCATCATATCCGCGGTTTTTATCTCTCCTCTTTTCAGAAAGAAGATAGACTCTTTAAGAATCTACCTTTCGGAATCAAAAATCGACCAGGAGAAGCAAGGATATCCCAATGAGCAAACCATAGATCCCAGCAAATAGATTTCTTGAAAAAGTTGTTGGCATTACAAACTTAGGCGGGTCAAGGATCATTGCAGGACAGAGAACACATGGAAAAATATTATTGGCGGACAGAAAATACTGAGGAAAGTATTGTTTTTAGGTACCTCTAGGATTATCACTTCATGTTATTGACAAATTACTTAATTTGTTCCGTTATTCTGTTATTTCGCTACTTCCAAACTCCAACTGGAATCCAAATCAAGCAAAATCGTTGGAACTACTGAAAGTAGAATTTCGGAAGGCAAAACAATGACAGAATCGGACAATGCATCAGTATCATTTGCAATATGTCGAATATGTCATAGTGGAGAACATTCGATAGCGTATGACAAATCAAGAACTGTTGGCGAGCCGTTAATATCGCCCTGTTTCTGCAGGTAACAGAATCCTTTCTTTCATTCATGCCTTCTGTATCAACACTTCCACCATTTATTTTTCCATAATTTGACTTATCAGTTCAGCACTTGCCAACTTTTAACAGTACTATAAATTTAACTCATCGGTCCTTCTCTTTGTCGGTTCATTGAGTGAAAAATGCTTCGAAATGATTTGAAATAAGTCCCGAAAACGAAGCATTTAGCCATTCCTCGGCATAACTGTAACCTGTTTGAGCTTTGTTATTTGGGAAAGGTTGAACTCTTTCAAAGTAGCACTTTTTCTCAGAACTGACTAATTATTCCAAGCAATTAATTAGCACTTCACGGAAATGATCATTTAGAGGAACGATAGGCTTGTATCATCGAAGTTGTTTGGAGCGTTGGCTAGAATCGTCCAGTAGAAGGACATGCGAAATTTGTCACTTTACTTATCAAACTACAAGGTAATGAGACACCTCCAACTTTTTCTGTGAAGAAATAGAATTGACAGCTATCCTACAATCAATTCATCACTGTCTTTAATTTTTTAGGACAAATTCCAATATTATCTAGCAATTACTCCTGTATCAAAATCTGATAGCAAAGTTAATCAGCAACTGAAAAAGGATAAAGACTCACACCACTAATACTAATGCTATATCAATTCATTGAAGAAAATAAATAAAGTTAGTTTGAAGCAGTAACGGAAAACGTATGCAGTGGTGCTCCTTGATAGAAGGCTTTCCAAATTAACTAAAGACTTGAAAATTATCGCCTTTACTAGTTCGGCAGCTAGCATCTCAAATCTTTGACAACTTTAGAGCTAATTTCAAATTAAAATGAATTAATATCCTATTAANTTAAAGACTTGAAAATTATCGCCTTTACTAGTTCGGCAGCTAGCATCTCAAGTCTTTGACAACTTTAGAGCTAATTTCAAATTAAAATGAATTAATATCCTATTAAAATGCATAAAATAACAAGATCATTAGGTTCCCCTGAATTTTACAGACGATACCGCACCTTTTGCGAATTTATCATCAGAAGGGACTGTCAGTTGGAGCGTCGTAATCTAGTTGTTGATATTACTTGTTTTGTGTTCTTGACACCAATCGTTATCGGTTGTATCATACTTTGTTTTTCATCATCGGCAGCACAAACAAGGGGATTCCGGCTATGGAGTAGTACCGCAGGATGTCAAGCTATCAGTTTGCTTTTTTTTCGTTTCTTTAAAAAATTAGGCAAGAAAAGATATTGCAAAATGATTTCTTCATTTGGAAAGTAGGCAGACATCTAGAAAGATCAACCGAACGCATAAACTTTGTCGTCTTTTCATTAAAACAAGTGATATGATAATAGTACAACACATAAACCTAATTCAAATTGCTCTTAGTATAAACATCTCTGTTGGATGCTTCAATCTATATTGCTCTAATTTTATACTTATATATATACATGCAGGCTTGTTGATATTATCAGCAGTGTTATCAGTGACATATCTTGTATGGGTTGTTATTACTATTGTATTTCACATCAAAACCTACCTTGACTGGCGCATTCATAATGAGGCAAGCATAGTTCAATACCAAATGAAAATTTGCTTGGTTTATTGGTTAGCAAAGCATGGATGGTGTTTCATGCTAACTGATTTAGAGTTTTGGAAATTTTTTAGCACTTAAAAAATAAGGCAAAATGATTGATTCTGTCCAAAATAAGATTAAAATTTAATCAATAGACGTTGGACAGCTTCAACTTAAGAATGTTTTTCAATTTTTTCTTAGAATTTAGAAATTTCGGAGTTTTTTGAAATAAAGTTCAGTCATATCAGAGTTGAGTATGAGAGTTGCAGGAAGTATTTGTGGTCGATCAGCAATTAACAAGCACATCGAAAACTTTTAGTGCAGTTAGGAAATACCAGGGAGCTAGACGTCAGATGTCCGCGGTAAATTTTGACATCTTGATTAGAAAAGAATGGAGGTCAAAGGTCAATTTGTGGGTTCTTTTTCACAGATCGAGAGTATTATTGCAGAACATTGCTACTCCTTAGGCTATACTTTATCGGAATGGTTGTAAATTTTATGGAAAATTCTACACTTAATTGATTTGTTTTTATTTTACTTAAATTTAAGATGCGCTTGTTGTGCTTCGACTTGCGCACTTTGCTACACGACTTATTCAGAAAAGATTTAAGTAGAACAACTACGAATGATGCAAATCCAGGTAGTTTAGCTGCGAGCTTTATGAGTTTAGCTAATTTTGATAATCTGGATAGTGGTGAACAAGGGAGCATTGCAATACTGAAAATTATTCATTTAGCTTAATTATAAAAACCATTCTATCTTCTTCAAGCAGTATTATCTTACTATCTAATAAATAATTGTTACCTAATTTTTTCAGTTCATCCTAACTCTGCGACACATGGAAGGCAGGGAAGTATCATATCAAGTAATGAGTTAAATATAAGTTATGACGATTTTGTTCGCCATCTGCATCCGGAAGACAGTTCCATCCATCTGATCGGTCCATCCCAATATAAGATGGCTTCAACTCCTGTTCTCAGTACAAAAGTAACCACACATCTGCAAATCTTCGAATATCCTTCCGTCAATTCTGCGATACCTGAAACTCCACGCAGTTCAATGCAGTAGCACTACCAATCTAAAGAAAAAGACAATTCTCAACCATGAATAATCAACAGCCATTTGCTTTTCTTGCTATTCATTTAGAATATTTATCAATTGCTCAAAATCACGATAAAAATTCATAAGATTACTGCTACAAATTAAAAATTAATTTATCAGTGCAAGTGATAATTGTAAATGTATCAGTGGCTAATACTGATTGATGGATTTGAACTGTGGTTATTTGTAATTCTGAACGAAATAATGTCTTCATCTCAGGCATGGTATTGTTATGAAATACCAGACCTTTTCATATCATATGAATATTGTGTGTTAATAAGGCAGAATGTATCTATTTTTTATTGCCTTTTTTTAAGTTAGTAATTAAACTTAGATTTCATAGTTACAGTTACCGTATTAAGCACAATCAGGAAAATTTGGGTTATGATGATTAATTTGGTTCTGATACGGCAGTGGTCGATAGACTACAGTACCATCACAGGAATATTGCAACAAGTCTGTGAGGTTTTTAACATTCTTGAGAGGATACTATAAATGTTAAAGCATTTATTTGAATGTCACTTCTTCTAATACTTCAAGCAACATCAAAACCCATTCTATGCAGAAATAATAGTTTCTTAACAGGGAATCAGGAAGATTTCCAACCAACAACGCATTGTGTTTTGTAATTCTTAGCTTGCTTAAGATTCTTTTCTATCCTAGAAGTAATGGGAATTGAATATTAATTTTCTAAATGAGTAGGCTTCAACAGCAATTCATTTTCTTTCTATTTATATTCCTTTGAAGTCGACTTTTATCAAACTATTTAAATGCCTGACTCTACTAAATGCTAGTCTTATTTTCTTAGTTGTACTATTCTACCTGCTTATTGTGTTATAACAATAAAAAAGCAACCGAACTTGTGAAATCTGCATTTTTTTAAACAAAAGTTGTCCGATGCGATTGATTATTGTCGACAGATACTTTATACCTTTAATTCTATTTAAATCGTTTAGCCGAGATGCCTAATAATGCGATGAAATGCGTAGAAAAAATTTATGCACCCAATCACTCTTATAGTGAAGTAAATAGTTAGAAAAATTCAAGAACTGAGGTGAAGTTGTTCAACAGTGATTGAGAGAAGTGATTTATAAATGAGAAATGATGCATATATTCAAGAACAAAAAAGAACATAAAGTCAAGTATTTTGCTAAGCGATCGAGAAAGCCATGGATTAAATGAAATAAAATCTATTTCATTTCTCGAGAGAAATGAATTCGCAATTTGCTTGCGAACATATTTAAATGTTTACACTCAAAAAACAGGATTTTTATTTACAAGAGCATTAGAGACAATAAAAATCCTTCATTTCAATTTTAATCATTGCTTCTTTGAGTTTGGCTAGTCTAGTTGCCAATTTTTTAATATTTCCGAAGGTTTTGTTCAAAAGAAAATGAACTGACTAGAAAACTAACCACACATGCAAAATTTAGATATATTCTTAGATATATATAACAAATATTATATATATATAATATTTGTTTAAAATTTTATATATAAATAATAAAACCAAACGATCACAGAAAGAAGTTCAATTTTCTCATAATATAGATATTAATTTCTGGCATAGATTTTGCAAATCGGAAAGTTCGGTACACTTTCATATTTCAATCGATTGTTCCGTAACCAATAATTTTTTGCCTTTCAACCTGAAATCTAAAATAATTGAATAAAATAAACTCGTAGATTTCAAATAAAGTAAGAAAAACTACCTCCCAACACTTTTTTAACTTCCTCTATGATCCATAAAATTTTTTTGCTTATTGAATTTAAGTTTCAAATTGAAAAGTTCAGGAATAGTTTGAAAATAGCGATTTACAAAATAAGCAATTGATTTTCAGATAAATCCATTACAGATTGCACTGAATCAATAAGTCTGCTTGAGAATTATATTTGACATTGTTGTGCATAAACCGATTGATTTTGTAATTTTTTATGGGTAACCTGGAAGAGGAATGATAAATTTTGAGGAAAAGTCTGTTCCTATCGAAAGGTCGGCACGGTGCTGCCGGTTGGAATCCATCAACTACTTTCGTATGATTTGCATCCAGTATATAAGAAAGCGGCATGTGACAGAGAGCTTGTTCTGTAATTATTATCAGTAGTGATAAAGAATCATTTAGTGCTTTCCATATATTCCAATCTTGTTCTTACAATTTTTTGCAATGTAATAGTTATATAATTTCCTTTTATTATGAATAGAGTCGATTAAAAATTTTCTGTATCTAAGAGTAATTTGAAACTTGTTCAATTGTACCCGTTTAGAAAGTACTTGCTCACTTGACATAACCGTGGCAGGAAACATAAATGTTATTAGCGATAAAATCACCGGATTCATTAGATGCGACATATGCGTCAACTTCTAGGATTATTTTATTAGACAGATTTGCTCTTGTTCTGAGTTTGTACGATTAACGAATTAGGAAAGCAGCTATACTTAGCAACACTCCAAATCAGTGCTGAGCTGCTATAGCAACCGGGCTACAGTAACCTTCTGTTTGTCATAGCTTTTGATGTATTGGTGGTAGTTAGTAAGCAATCGCTTTCCTACAGTCGATTTGCAAATATCAATTGGATTTTGCTGTTGCGTTGAGTACGGTAAATGAAATGAGATGCTATCTGACAGATTTAAATGTAGAAAATCCCTCTTCTGACCCAACAAATAGTACAGAAAAGTTATTGCAGCCGTGAAGCACACCTGAAATAATTGCCTAGTTTACTGAGTAGGCAGAAAACTCTCCTTTTAAAACTATATTCTCTGGAAGTTTTGAAAATTTTGAGGAAATTCTTACTGACCGAATTGCCTTCTTTAGTGAGTACATAGTCATTAACTTGCAGCTGCTTTGTAGTTTTTGTTCTGTTCGGTATAATTATCATTATGTCACTAGCGCAATAATGGACAACTGGATAATAGTAAACTGGTACTTCCGGTGCCACCGATTGTTACTGCTGCTTCACGACAGGTATTTCTTACAATTCCTGCTAAGAGGAACAGTTGATTTAAGTAAGTATGAATGCAGTGAATATGGAAAATTCGATAATATCCTATTATTAGTGACAAGAAAAAAAAACAATAAAATTCATAGATCAAAAGGTAGTTTAAAAAAAAATTAGAAAGTGCAAAAAGGACTAACTTTTCATTCTCTCACACTTTCAACCGAGGTATCAGCCGTTGAGTATAAATCCGCGAGAAATGTTGACAGTTGGACAGAAAAACCATCCTTGCTCATCTTTCCTTCCTGACGATAATACATACAAACGGAATGGCAGATTGAAGAAATGTTTCTTGGAACAAATTTATTAACTTTCTACTCTTGCCCTACTAAAAATAGGCCCATTTCGAGTTCTGTAAAAACGATTGATCGCTCATTTACCATGACGGAATAGCACACCTGAGGGAAGCAGCTCTTCAAGTCGAAACGGAATGTGAGATAAGTTGCATGTTGGCATAAAAGTTTTGTCAACTTACATTGGATAAGACACTCTGCTGATAGAATTATAAACTGTTGCAATTATCACTAAGATAAAATTCCATTTGTTTTCAGATTTGAAAGAGTAACTGAAGATTAGATAATTAAATTTTGCAGTGAGTAGTATGACAGGTTTGACGGCTATGGTAGGTTTATTAAGTTTTGCAAGTTTTTGTTTAAAGAAAAAAAATGAAATTTTAACTGTCGCTGGAATGAAATTAAGGACCAGATATAAGGTGGGAGCAACCCACAGATCATTTTTCATTATTTTTCATTGATCAGTTTTGTTACTAAGATTTATTTCACTGATCATACTGATACTAAATCAGTTCCACATGCAAAACTCAGTTATTTTTTTCTAAGTCTTCCAGTTAACAGTGAAAAATTCAGCAAATTTCTGTACTGTCTCGTATCCTGTTAACATTACTCCCTTTCCGTTTCATTGCTACTGTTCAGTGCTATTTCTGAGTCCATTAATTTAGTTCTTGTAGTTATAAACATATATTCAAATGAAGCAATATTTTTTTAAGCTCCAGTTAGATTGTTTTTTGGTTATCCATTTAAAGTATCTTCTGCAAAAAAAAAGCATTAAAATTACATACTTTCAAAACAAAAAGTAAGATATACCGAACTCTGCCAATTTGTGTAAAAAATTGAACATAAATTTAGCTTTCAACGACACATTAAAAAATTTTTTTTCTTTTGGATTTTATAACTTGAAACAATCCTAATTTTCTTTTATATTTAGAAAAAAAAAAAAGTATAATCAAAAACTACGGATGGATGACTATCATTGCAATGTTTAAATCATTATTTAAAAAAAAAAATTCGATAAATTTAGCTCAAAAAAATGTCGAAAAACCAGAGTAAAAACTCTATGGTATCGAAAATGTTTCATAAATTTCGCAGTTTAAATGAAGACTGTAAAAATGATTCGGAAAAGTCTTTTCTTTTTATATTATCTTTTAGCTTTATTTGCTTTATTTCTGCGGTACTGATAACGCAACAACAATACTGCCATTTATGATTAATGCCTTAGTTTCCTGCATATTACGAATGTGACATTTTTGTTCCATTCAGTGATTAGCATTATCATCACTTTTCGAGTGGACACAATAAACTAGTGATGCTATCAGTGAAATTGATGTACTATTTGAACATCTGTGCAGCTGATGTTTGGTCATTTTTGAAAGATTCTAATTAACGGATTTTTTTTTCACTAGATTTCGGTTATTTATCTTTCCACACCGTATTCACTAACATTTCTCCAAACTTCATAAACCATTGTAAAAAACCTGTCGTAAGCAATCACATCAAATATGATAGAATATTTCTGCTAGGAGCAAGAACTGAAGTCTGAGCAGTAGGCATATAAATTTTTCTTTTGATCAGCTTCTTTCAGCAACTGCAAACGAATTCTGAGTTACAATATGTGCAGAAAAAGTTAAATCATTGTTATAGAGTTGACAACACACTGCATTCTTTGTCCGTCCTTCCAAAATTAATCGTTTGCTCGGAATACGTCATTTCAGTGATTAAATTTCCTATCATTATTTACAGGACATGAAACAACAAGAATTAACAATTTAGTAATACGGTTGCGAGTCCATTTTGGTAAACTTCAGTAATGCATGATGTCTTTTTGTAGAAGAGTTCGTTATGTTTGGACAGTTTAATGAACGGGTGAAAACTGTTCTAATTAAGCAAAAAATATGAAATCATAGTCATCACAATTGTACTCAACATTCTGCAGACAGTGGAAATCTGTCACTAACATAAATACACTATCTTTACGCTCACGACGTACGAAATTATAACTCACATCTGTGTTTACATTTATAGTAGCATATAAAACATCACAGGTTCACAAACTTCCGATGCAGTTGCAAAGCTTTGAAAGCTAAGAAATAAGGTTAAATATAATACATCAGATAAACGCCTACTTCTCATTCAGATCTATCAAATTTTTATTTCAAAATAATCCCTGCTAAAAGAAATTAGTCTTTCCTCTCCTTCGTTTCTGCAAGTAGATTCATAACAATTTTTATTTATCGATTTGTTAAACTTCTATGTTAAGGTCTCTTAATTCATGCAAGAACATCTTTGCACAAAATCATCATTTAGAAAATTAAGAGAAAATAAAAGGGAAGAATAAAAGCATGTGGATCAGAATTTCTAAGAAGACAACTAAGGTTGTTCTGATACTTTCTCACTTTTTCCAGAAAAAAAAAAAATGAACATTCACCTCCTAAAATATTTAAGATTATTGAAAAATGATTTTAGAAGGTCTTAACTGAATCATCTCAATGTATTCCGTAATCACTTTAAATTTTCCCTTATATCTTTTCTAAACGTTCAACTTATTTCCAAAATGGTAAGTTAATATATTGATCTAAAATATCTTCTGATTTAACATACTCTTCCAAACTCTTTATAGTAAGGTTAAACATAAAACTAGCTCCAATTTCCAACAAATTCCTGTAGTATTTGGTAAGTTTATGAAAAACTAAATTAAAATACCAATGATATGCAAATGCAAGGAAAAATCCTGAAAAAACCTGAAAAATTAATGATTTTTATTCTTTTCGTCTTTTCCTAGGAATATTACTGTCATTTTCTTTTTCAATACCACGTATTTCCATCGGTTCATCGATAACCCACTGATCCTTATTTTCGGTACGGATTACTGTAGACGTGCCATCAACAAACCGAGTTTTGAAAAGTACATTTGCATGATTGAACATTCCATCCTTCAGCGACACAATTATGAACTAGAATTACAAAACAAGAAATACAACACAAGAAGTGCACCTTACCACATCAATGTGTTGCAAAGTCATGAAGAAAAAACTATAAAAGAGAATAAGCAAGCAAAGCTACGGAAACCTAGAAAATTACTGGGGATTCTTCAATCCGAACTTAATTTTTATCTTATGCTCTTATACCTTTTCAATGCTTTAATTCCATCTTTTTCCTCCTTTCCTTCAGAACCTTTAATGGGAAGATACCTGTGATTCTTTGAAATGTGTTTTGATCATCGCGCCAATATTTTGAGTGTGTGACAAATCAAGCGCGGCATCTACTTCATCCAGAATGTAAATTGGAGCAGGTTTGAACTTCAGCATTGCCAACACTAGTGATAGAGCCACTAAAGAACGCTGACCTAAAATAAGATGAAAATTTATGAAATATAAAAACTAGTTTTGCTCCGCAGAGTAATTTCGATAAGGCAGGGTAAAAGTTTTGTATAGAACGTTAAAATTAAGTATCCCTATAACAAATTTCAACATAGTTTGACAAATAATACAGCAAACAAGAAAGAAAAAGTATTTTTCAAGGACTGACTTAAATGCAAATTTCAGTTAATATTATATATATAATATTAACTGATATAATATTAAATTTATTTATTTATTTTTGATATATATATATCAAAGAAAAAATATATATCATATATATCAAAAAATATATATATATATATATATATATATCACAAGGCATAAATAAATCAAGTGATAAAAGTTTTTCCAAAAGGGATATAACTTTTCGAAACAAATCAAAATATTTCAAAGCCGAATGTGAATATAGTAAAAAAAATTAAAAAATGCTGACCACCACTTAGTTCGCCTAACGAATCTTTCCATTTGTTTCTAAAAGCGACTTTTACCTCCAAACCACCTAGTGCTGAAGTGGCACCGACAGGGGGTTCCAATTTTGCACTTGTTCCGGGCAATAACGTAGAAAAAATATTACCGAAGTCCTGGAAGAGAGAAAACCTTTTTTTTTGTGGAATGAATTTGAATTAAATTTGGAAAAATTAATGCTCGTCTGCAAACAGATCCTGAGAAATAACTTTAAGAGAAAAATGAATCCTTCAGAATTACTTGCCCGTTTAGGGTTTTTGCAACTATTTCTTACGTGATCTAAAAGTTATAATGCAGAATTTAATGCACTCACTCGATTTACTTTCTCATGAGCTTTAATAATTTCATTTTTCTTCTTGATATCCAATTTTTCGATTGCATCTAGCAATTTAGCTTTATCATTCATCAGCTGTTCCATTTTCGCTTCCAGCTGTCGACACTGTAACGCAAAATGTAACCAGCTTCGAACAGGATACCATGTTGGCTCAGAATTTGTAGCAATTTAAAAATCCGAATTCTGCCTAGAGTTCCCAGTACTTACTTGACTTTGAATCCTATAAAAATTTTGAAGTGCACCGTTTGAAAGAAAACGATGGACAATGATTTATATAAAAAAAATAAGGGCTACCTGCTCTTCTGCAGTTCCTAACATATTCATCGCCTTTGCATTGATACTTCTTTCTAGTGCATGTTTTCGAGTGGTCCTATCCTCCAATTCTTTCTGTCCCTTTTCGATTGAATAGTCAGTAAAATCATAAGCAGTACCAGTTTGACCAAAGTGATGCTTTTCTTCCATAATCCAGTTATGTTGTTTCTCCAGTCTAACTGCCTACAATTTCATGACATACCTTCCAATATCCAAAAGGTCAGACAAAAAATGTAAAAAATATTCATCAGAAAACAAACTCTTTTAGAGCAATCTTCCACGTTTTTTTTCATGTCCTGGATGTCCTTCTGCAGTTGCTCTTTCTTAAGGTCAGATTCTTTCAGACTTTTCTTAAGTGCATTTACTGTTTCTACTACAGAGCGCATATATGCATCACGCTCCCGCATCTTTTCCGTGAATTTCTGCATTTCTTTTTTCGCCTCTTCAGCTGCTTCCTAAAATTCACAAGGGCAGAAATCAAAAACTTTTACAATCCGTTTCAAATAAAAACTTTATAAGACTTTACTATTACCCTCTCACAAAAGATAAAGCGTCCGTCACCTTTCAAACACAGGTTCTAATTAGTCGTCTAATGTCATCAGAAACAAAAAATTTCCTTGATTCAATTCAAAATTATAATTCACCTTTGCCTTTGCAAAATTTCCTTCCAAAATAGCTATTTTAGCAGCACCCTTTTCAGTTTCGTTTATGAAACTTGATAATTCTTCTTCGTCTTCAGCAATTGTCTTTTGCAGTGAAGCTATTTCTTCTCTGAATCATGGACATCGATAATTACAGCGGCAATAGAAATAGGGAAGCTTGACAGTATTTATGAAGTATATGGCAAGAAATTTTTTGAATAGGGCAAAACCGAAAAAGTGACAAACCTCAATGTTTCAAGAGAAACTCTTGCCTTTTCAAAGCTGCTTTTTAAGCTCGACAATTCCTTCTCTGCTGCAACTAAGTCTTTTTGTGCTTCTCTCTTCTCCTTCTCCTATATTAATAGTAAAATTAAGATTTGTGGTGAAAAACAAACAGTGTTATGATATAAAAGAAAACCGGAAACAACGGTGACAATTCCGACAAAAATCACAAGAGTTACGGTAGGTAGATACTTCAACCAATCTTTGATAAACCAATAATAATTATGCTATCTCTCGACTTTGTTCGTTTGGATGAGAGAAAAAAGTAAGATCAAAATCTTAAAAATTACACCTGGAATACTTTTTCATTCTTTTTCCGTTCATTCAAAATAGCTATTTTTTCCTCTAGCTGTTTTTGTTCTGCTTGACCACTTCCCACTGTCTTTCGATATTGGGGAATTTCCTAAAAAAAATTTTTGTACAATTTTCTTTTATTGTCATTCTCTTTATTCTCTGGTTTTTTCGACTGATTTTTTTTCCTTCCGAAGTTCTGTTTTCAAATTTTTCAAATTTTTTTTTTTTTTTTTTCAATTTGTTTTTCTATTCTCGTTATTTCTTCGTTTTTTTTAGTTCCTCCCTGTGTTAGCTTCGCATACTAGGCAAGAATAATCGTATCCGGCATTTTTGTTTTTCGTTTTTTTTTTTTTTTTTTATGATGATATTTAATAACTGTGGAAAAAAAGCCAAAAGTTTAGAAAAAAAAAAGATCAAATTTCAATTTTTTAAGGATAGAGGAATTTGGTAGTTGAAGAGTGAGCAAAAGGTTCTACACTTAATATAACCCACACAAGTCAAAAAAATCATTATGAAATTTACTGATTCAATATCCGAGATTTCATTGCGTAAAATCTCAGCAGCGCTATGCTTCATGTTATCTTTAATGGCCTGAAGGCGCCTGGAACACTGTCCGTGCTCGCCGCTAAGTTCAATGTACTGTTGTCGAACCGGTGCTAATTCTTTTAGCTGATCTGCAAATTTGACTTATTAAGAAGAGTTCCACATCTTTGAATTTCAATTACTCATTTAAAAAAAAAAAGCCTTCATCTGTTTACAAATCTCCGCTTCTTAAATTCCATTCATCATCAAAGTGTTAGGTTGATGCAAAATAACAGACTTCTCAACACTGTAGTTTGCTTCTTTATACTGATATAAGTAGCCTCTCATGCATTTTTACCCCTATTTTCCACATTTTTTTTTTTTTTTTGATAACTTATTCACTACCTCTTACTCATCAATTCAGAGCAAAATAAATGATATGAGGAGCAAATTTAAATGATCGCAAAAGTATATCTGTAATACAAAAAATTTCGCAGGACTGAAAAGTAATACCAATCACTGGGAAACTTGAAGCAATTGACGAAGATCACTACAGTCGTTTAAATTTGAAGTATCTCACAAACCGATCGATTGTCAAAAAAAATCGTCACTTCTATTTTTCGTTGTAAAAGCAAATAATTTCTCGATCGAATGTGGCATATAAAAAAATGGGGATTGAGTATGACATCCGATTCAGCAGACAAAAGAGCTATGAAGCACTATGAAGCGATAAACTTGCATCAAAAAAAAAGATTACACTCCTTGACCACTAGAGCTTTTTTAATCTCGATCATCTTAGAAAGACGCTGAATAAATTAACAGCATGTACCAGAACTTATGAGCCAAATACCAAGCAACAGCAATTTAGAGTTAAATGAAACTGCAACGAATTTTACTTGTTGCACCTGACTCTCTCTATTAGTTGACCTTTCTGCAACTTATTCAAGCGAATCAAGCAAATTTTAGGAAAAGTGCTTCACAAGAGCCAGAAAATGCATTTCATGAGTAAACTAAACTTCGAGCAACTTATTTGTTTCCATTGATTAATAAAAATTATCCCAACTCAGCAGTGGTGACTTAAATCTCCAAACTAAAAGGGCAATTATTTTTTCGTAATTTAATAATTATATCGCTAAAATTAAAAATGTATACTTTCTAACTGGTATAACCGACAATCAATTTGGTTTATACGCTCAGTATTTTTCATTATGGTATCCAGAGATGCTAGGAGGGCAGTCTTGTTACCACGCGATCCTGAAATTCGTATCTTGAATTTGTACAACTGAATGTTTCGCAGTGATACAATAATTCGAAAAAATAAAAATAAAAAAGAGATACTAGAAAAAGCCCTTTCAAAGTCATAAATCCGCAGCAGTGATTGGTTCAACTCCGATATAAAAACATCCAGCATTTGAACTTAAGGATTCAAATAACTGAAGCGTTTTGTGATCTCTAATGATCTGTAGAACTCTTACTGACAACTACAAAGATAAGCGTGAAAACCAACCTCCAGTTAATACACCACCAGGATTGAAGTCGGAACCGGCTAAAGATACTGATCTTGCATTAATATGAGTGTCAAATGTTACCTGAAATCATAAGTAAATAATCTATAACAGTGATATTTCAAACGGTAGTTGTGCACAATAAAATAGTACTAGTATCAAGAACTAATCTTTAATTTCTGCTTTAGCAGCCTGTCGGACTTAAACAATTGTAACTAAATTTGAGAAAATAAGTAATCCTGTTTTGTTTTCATCCTCCTCTTCTTTCACTGCTATGTCATACCAAAATTTTGGATAAGTTAAAATAACAGACATCTTGAAACGTCAGGAAAAAATGCCGCAAACAAAACTATGATATTTTCAGAAAGAAGTTTTAAAGCATGCATTGAAAGGGAATGTTCTACAGCAATTAACCTTCTTTGCATCGTTGTCACTCGTGCATATAAATACACTGCCAAATACATGACGCATAGCAGGTTCAAGTTCTGGTGGATATTCAATCAAATCTTTGGCTATAAAAACGTTTTCTTCGCCAACCTGCAAAGTGAAGTTCAGAAACATATCGCAAATTTAGCAAGTGTTATCAGTTTTAACATCAAAAAAATCAACTGTAAAAAAAAATCATATATAAAATCTATTTGCAGTTTTTTAAGAAATCACGAAACAATGACCAAGAAATAATATTTTGTACTGCTATTGGATGGCAGCGATCGCTAAATCTCTAATGGCTTTTCATCACAAGTACAACATGTATTAAAAGATGACTTGAGATATCGGGAAGAAATCTAACACGGGAAACACTATATCTTTTGTCTTATTTTCTAAAAGAAACAAACTACAACAGAACTATGAAATGCCAATTATCCTCTACTAAGCCACAAAACAACAGGCACTTTATCAACTACATTAAAATCAGTTGCAGCAAACTAAACATTATAAATGCTTTGCTAACCATAAACTGTTTAACTACTGAAAAAACCAACAAAATTTTGTGCATATAGGAACAGAGTCAAATTAGATTAGGTTTCTAACTGAAAGTTATATATCAGAAACACCCAAAATTTTCGATTTTTGAAACAAAAATTAGAATTAATATAAATGAATAAAAAAGTTCTGTGTGTTGCAATTATTCTTCATAATGGATCAAATGCAAAAAAGCATTGAATGATTTAATTTTCACATTCCGGAAAAAAAATTTCTTTCAAAATCTGAGAAACTCACCAAATCCTGAGCCCGCTGTAATTTTCGATTTTCCAGTACTCGCCCTTCAATTTTATCTAGTGGTAGAATAGTCACTCGATGTCCCAAGTTACCATTTTTCAACAAATCTCGGCCAACTTGTGCACTTTTTACAATAATGTTATACAGCTGGAAGAAATATTAATTATTTACTGCACTCAAGAATTTCAATTAAAACATGAGCGCAACTAAATCAGAAAAAAAAAAAAATTAATGTAAGATAACAAGCCCAATAAATTAGTGTTCCAAGATTCTCACTGAATAAAAAAAATTCACACTTAGACAGTAAAATCATTCCAATGAGAGTTGATTTACTGGCTTCGAGGTTCCAATCACAGCGAAGAGACAAACGGCGATAATCAAAACACAATGTGGATCATCTGGTAACCAAAAAAAAAAAAGTGGTTTTTTTCTTCCAATAATTTCTCTTCTTCTTATAATTAGCTTAAGGTGAATTCAAAATGCTTCCATAGGAAACAAGAATTAACAAAAAAAACAATTCATGGCTGTAAGCTGTTTGGTCGGTAATCACATTTGTACTATAAAAAAAAAGCGATGACATTATGCCTTGCAACATTATTATGTAGTGTTTGATACTTTCTGACTAACGGACTAACTTCGAAAAACTAACTTAAATTGTGAAAAATATATTTGACGCATCGGTATGTGGCTTTCGAAACCTGTCTCAAGTCCTCAAAATGAGATCACACTGATCAACTGGAACGATCAGTTAATATTAACAAATCCTAACTCGCCATTTGGGGGTTATTAACGGTTATTAAAATACTACAGCGAGAAATGATTTCCACGAAAGTCAGAAGCAGTGCAGAACTCATGAATAAACATTTGGTATAAGCATTAGGGTAAAGAAATTATTGGAAAAATCTCATCTGATGTTCATGTTCCAAGTTTAAGAAATGAAAATCCTTCCCTCGCAGTGTTCCCCACCCCCCCCCCCCCCCCCTCCTAGATTCTCAGTGTAAGAGACATATTATGAACAAAAACCGAAAGCATGAAAAAGCAGCATTCCAGTAAGGAAATTGTATATAATTTTAACTTTCTACCGTGTTTAATGGATAATAAAGTGATTTTATGCATCATAATTTTGTATACTACAATCGGAAACACCTAGAGAGAAAATGAATTACGAAATAGCAAATGAAAACAATGAGCTTTTTATACTACATAAATATCAATGTGCAACGAATTAATGCGCTACATTATTTGCTGCATTTCTAGCAACTATTCCTGATATTGGAATGATCGAGTGTTCACTTAAGTGAATTTGATGTAAAGATGTAAAAGATTTATCTAGGCTGATGCCACATCCGCTTGAAAATTGCAAAAAAAAAAGGCAAAGACCTTTGAGAAATTAATATATCAAATCAAGCGTAATACTTCATAAGAATGGTGGCTGATCTTTATTTCTGTAGAGAGAAAAAAGAACAATTTATAGTAGTTCTCAAAAAGTCAAATTAATTGCAAGAGAAAATCTACATTTTATAAAACTACAACCAAATCCAATATATTTATGAAATTTGCATCTGAATTAGCACCATTAAAAAAAAGAAAAATCTTTTATGTGTTTCTTATATAACCATTGGTTTGTATGGAACTTAGATTAAAACCACAACTCAAATCCTAAAGGAAGTCAATGAAGCACAATCTAAATTTAATTTTCTAAATAATTTAAACTACATTTCCAGTAACACTTATCGTTGCACTTAAATAATCTGATTCATTGTTTCATTTTTTTTTTTTTTTTTCAAATTCTTGAAGAAAAGGAAAAGTACATATATACGAAAAATACTAAATAAGAAAGAGACAAATTATAAAGAAAAATATAGATTCTCAAAATGGAAATAAAAACTGTAAAACTGTTACTAAATGTAATGTTTTGCTTGTAAATTCAGTATTGGGAACACGTTTTCTGCTGGGAATCGTTACTATGATCAAGCGAAATTACTGAATGCAAAATACAAAAATTAAATTTACATATGTCCTTTTATGTAAACAGTTGGGGTTATTAATGCCAAAATCAAAGAAATTTCTGGTGAAACGTTCGGAGTGAAGGATCACACAAAAAAGTGTTCGCATATATTGAAAAAGAGTACTCCTTTTCTGCTGCTTTTTCCCAGTTCTGAGGTAAAGTAATTTCATGAACCTACTTCAGACAAAATTATTAGAATTTTTCATCAACTACCATCTCAACAAAAAAAAAAAAAATAAAATGACAAATCTTGCCAAGCAGAATTTTAACCGAATAAGTGTGATGGCTCAGAATCCTATATTACGAAAGTTAAAACTTACGGCTCCGCCACCAGCAACTTCCAAAGCAGTAGCGAACCGAAAATCACGAATTCGAAACAGTTTAGCAACAACTCCATTCACTAAACGACGATCAAAATTTGGATATGGATCCGAATAATCGAATTTCAGATATGGATTCCTAAACAATAAAATTTGAAAACAAGAAAAAAAATGCAAAAGATCACAGAAAACGCTGGTAGTGAAGTGGCTTCTTTCAATGTAACAATATTCAAGGCTTCTTTTTTGGATAGACGAAGAAACATACTATTACCAGAAGTGATGACAATAAAAATTTGAAAAATGTTCACACCGAGCCTCAAAATCCATCACTGCATCAGCTAAAGTACTACGTTCTGCAGCAAGTGTTCGCCGTTCGTTAGCGATTTGGAGTCCAGCCTCTTCATTGAAATTCAGTCGCTTCAATTTAGCCTAAAATTTACAAGATAGACAGATGCGAGTGATCCATCGTTATTTCTTAAGTTATGAAGAAACACTGAAAGCAGACATGAAAATATTAACTAATTGGGCAAATAATTAATATAAAAGTCAGAGTAGTTTTTGGAATTAAAATTTTCCGGAGCTTTTTGATTTTGAAAAATTTACAAGGTTAAAAAAACTTTCAGCATAATATGGGAAGGACATTATTTTGGCATTTAAAAATTAGAGAAGCACATGGCAATAACCTCTATGGATTGCACTTGCTGTTCTAAATTTAATCGTTCACGCTCCTCAGAGTCAGCCTGACTAACAACTGTGTTTAATTCTTCTTTTTTCTTCGCCAGTAGTGGCTCTAGTTGTTTTAACCTACAAACATATGCGATTTCCAGATGAAAACCTGTCAACAAAGTGAAACAAGACGTGATAAATTTTTGTTTCTAGTGATAACATGTTTTCCAATGGTAATACGGAACTTAGGATTCCAACAATTATAACCAACACAAAGTCCCCATTAAATTATATATTTTAAAGCAAGACTACTTAACAAAGTAAAATAATAATAAAAAAAAGTTTATTATTCGATTATCGTAAAGGCACACCTCATGTTAGCCGCTTTTATTTTAGTTTCCAGCGTGCTCAGTGCGCTCCGCTGTGCTGCAAAATAACTCATGAATTTATCATTTTATATTTGCTATTTAGCTGGTAATATCCAAAAATAAAAGCAAACGCTAACCTTAAAGTTTTGTCTATTCCCGCAGTAACTAAAGCAATTCATATTCGAGCATCCCAATGAGATGAGGAATTAATTTTGCAATCCAAACTTTTTTTAAAATTTTCATTCTCAAACAGTGGTTTGCACCTTATCAAAGTTTCATATACATATGTCTCACGGAGCCCTCACAAACGTAAATAGTCTTTATGGCGTAAAAGACACAAGAACAAACTTTTGTGGAAATAATAAAATATTAATCTTAATACATCCTATAAAACTTAAAGAGTAAAAAGTTTCAACAAACCTGTTAGCTGAGCATCTAAAGTAATTGCGTGACCTTCTTCATCAGTGATCATGCCTTTCGCCAATGCTTCCAATTTTTTCCGTGCACGTTTTACTGCTTCTTCTGCTTCTTTGCCACGTTTTTCCTCTCCACCAATTTCGGTTTCAAGTTCTTTCAATTCTCTGCACTTTTTTTCTAGTTCATTTTTATCCTACAGAAATAACTTACAGTGATAGAACAAAGGAATTCACTGAAGAAGTAATGAAGAATTGTTTATAGCAATCTAACAGCACTATCCACTAGAAAACACAAGGGTTATAAAACGAAGCACTTTTAAAAACTTTGTTCTGCTTTACTTAAAAATCCTGACCGATTGGATACTTTTGGTTTTCCGATTCACTGCAGTTTCAGTTTCTTTTCTTTTATCACGCATAGCATCAAGATCCGCTTCAGCAGTTGTTAATGTTGCTAAGGTACCTTTAATACGGTCTTCAATTTCTTTCTTCTCTCGTCCACTTTTCTGAAAAAAAAAAAGAAAAAAAAAGCATCAATTCAATGATATTCAGGTAATACGGTTTGATATGATCTTACAGCTATTTATTCAAATAATTAGGAAAGAAAAAACCTACATAGTAACTTTTGTGTTTGTTTTCCAAAAGATGAACCACCTCAAACAAAAACATATGACACTGTTTCTAACAAAATATTTAGATGCTGGCAGCTACTTTTGTTGCATGAAGTTTGAATCCTATGGTCTTTTTTTGATTTATTGGATTCTAAGACAAAAAAAAACATACATTGTTTTTGTTATCTTCGAGTTCCTTAAGGCGAAGCTCTTTGCGATCTAGTTCTTCCTTCGTATCATAAATGACCTTGTCTACTTCACGAATCTGATTTTTTACACTAGCTATATCATCTTGTAAGGTACGGCTGTGAGCCTAAAATACGCACACACTATATATAAAAATAATAATAAGGATTCACATACCCTTACAACATTTATATTTGACGAGTGAGATTCACTTAAACGCATTTTTTTGTCTTATTCTCATTCATTTTCGTTTTTTTCCGTAATGTGTACCATTTCGTGCCAATACATAAAATGATTATTTACCAGTGAGCTCATGAAATCAAATGCGATAAGTTTTCGTTGAAGTGCTTCCAGCTCTCGCCCAATTTTCTGATATTCAAGGAAGTTACTACGATCTCGTTTCAATTTTTCTACTTGTGGGAGGATGTCTTCCTCCATCAGCTGAAAATCAACTTCTACTTAGGACTGTTTCGAGAAATACTTGAATAAGGCGTCCTGAAATTATTTAGCGACTTGCTTATAACCAATCAACTCGAGATGATTTGATTAAAAGAGTTGATTTACATAAAGCAAAAGATAAACTTGGCAGCGAGCTTATAATAATGAAACATACTTGTTTAATTTCTGCCATTTTTCCTTCCTTCTTTTCTATTGTACGGACAGCACTTTGCTTCTTTGCTTCATACATCCGCGTTCCTGCTGCTTCCTCGATCATTCCAACGATCTAAAAACATTTTATGCAATGAATATAAAGATCTGTGTCAAAATTGAGAAACTCCGACTGAAGTAACACACCACAAAGCAATGCCAAACATTTCTCTAGTTAATTAAAACAAACTACTCGGACCTCCATTGGCTTCATATTGAGAACCTTCGTGATACGCCCTTGCATAATCAAAAAATGTGGATTGTTTACATTCAATCCAACTGTTCGAAACATATCTGCAACTCTGCTGTTTGTTGCTGCTGCCCCATTTATGGTGTATGTATTTCGACCATTTATTACTATCTGCAGTAAAAAAATTGCAAAGTTGTCAACAAGAATATATAACAGTTTAAGTGTTAGAGGACTTAGAGTGTAAATCAACTCTCTCCTCTATATCATAGTTACAAAGAAGACCACCCATTCCAATCTTTTAAACTTAATTATTCTGATATTTATTACAGTTGGATTTCAAACTGTGTATTATTCAGAATCTTAACAAGATGAGAGGAAGAAGTTTTAACTATTTTGTAACAAAATCCAGTATAGTTGACTGCAATCTTGCAAGGATCGACATTAACCATCCTCACGATTAGCAATTCTATAAGATTTAAAGTTCATGTGCAATCACAATTATAACTTTAAAACAGTACAGATATTAACAACACTAGAACAAACCTGTCGCCGAACAATAATTTCATCATATTTATCGAATCCAACAGGACGATTAGATGTATCTGTATTATCAAATGTAATTGTAACAGTAGCCTTGCTGATGCCTGCTTGACCTTGCTTATAAACGAGATCTGAAAGCTGTGCCGCACGAACCTGCAAATGTATATCGCTGTGGATCTTTTGTTAACAATCATGAAATCGGTACAAAATGGTTTTGGGAGGTTTTTTACTGAAATTTCCAAAACTCCAAAATAAATTCATTTTCACAAATCAAAATGAAAGCAACGGACAAAAAAGCTTCACGGTTCATGCAGCAGACTCCCTGACTTCTACAGCTTTAATATCTCCAGCCATACTTGTAATACCTTCTGATAATTTCAAGAAGTCCAATACCTCTTAACAATTTCAAGACTAATCCAAGAAGAAATGTATAAAGTCACCAGGCATGATTTTCCGGTGAAAAACTTTAAAACATTCACCTGACTTAAATTAGAAATACCGAGGACAAAACAAATAGCGTCTAGAATATTTGATTTTCCAGATCCGTTCAGACCTGTGATTGCATTAAATTGTGCATCAAAACCATCAATGATTTGTCGTTGAGCATATGATTTGAAACCATCTATTTCGATCCGTTTTATACGCATTTCTGCAATTATTAGTGCTGTTGTCATGACACCTGCACATTTTACCATCTCTTTGCAATCATCTCGTCCGATAAAGACATAATGTGCACCCTTACGAGAGAAGGAAATCTAAGCTGAATTCTAACGGGTTTAAACTACTCGACTTCTACTCCTCACCTAGCTTCATTTCTACCTTCCCTTTTCACAGCCATCCTCCCCTACTCACCTTACCTACTCACCTCTACCCGTTTCAGCTTTACTTGGCATAGTTGGAAGTCATAACTAACAGAACCTCACGTAAACACGCCAGAAACGTTGAAACCACGTACCACACTGCAGGTCACATTCGCGCCTTTATGCATTCACAGTCGTATGCAAACGTTAAATACCGAAGCTTGATTGCTTACTTACTATCTCTACGAGCGTGCGTACTTTGTGTGGTGCTTGTTGATCTTAATAGCTTTTGATTGCATTTATGCTAGCAAACTAACCGGTCGAGCAATATTATTTGTACTAAATCACAAAGCTTCTTGTGATGCTTCTTGCATGTGACGGTAATAAATAAATATGTATTGGAAGTACTTGAATTTGTTTTCATTGCAGACAATTTATTTGCTATAGTTGTAGCGAGATGGCCATTCCAAAACTTGAGGAAAGTAATCAAGGTTATATGGGAAAAGTAAATAAACATATATGCATGTACAGAGATGAATCAAAACACATACATGTATAGATATGAAATGAATCATAAAACGCCTGCTTCTTTCAGCTTCGTAATAAGTGATGGCACATCTTCAACAAAACCACCAGATTTGCGTACCGGCGGTTCCGAAACCTAACAGGAATTAAGATTAGCACGGGAATTTCGAAGAAGTTTGTCGGTAAGGAAAAATGCAGAGACCTAAAGCCCGGCAATTTTGCCAGATTCATTCATCATAAAATTGATGGAACCTTCAAACGAAAAACTGTCCAAATGAAACTCCAGACAACCTCAAGAATCTGTGTTTGTTCCGCGATTTCAATTCCATAATCCGAAAGGCTTTTCTTTTCCAAAGGTTTATTCTTTGCCTTCATAATATTTGGTAATGTGGCATATCTGGGTTCATTCAGTCTTAGATCAGCACTTATCACAGCTGGTGTTTTAATTCGTATCAGTTCTCTACCTCCGTCAACTTCTCTAAAAATAAAGAAATTAGAAATTAATCGGAGTTAAAGATGGAACAAAGTTACTGGGAAAATATTCAACGAAGATTGTTCGGATTATGAAATGTTACAGGTGTTAGAAGCAAGTTATCTTTCTGACTCCGCTTGTTCGCATTACTTTTCATTACAGAATTACTTTCTGAGGTGAGGAAGCAACACATGATGGAAGAAATTAACAATATGTAATAAATTATAAGATAAGCAAAGAAGTAGTGAACTCGCCGTGTGATAAGGAATGTTTTATCACTTTCTTTCTCAACCCTGCTAGCATACATTGCTTGGGGCCAATTTAATAAACCAGCAAGAAGCTGAGCTGTCTGTCCATAGTCGTCATCGATTGCTTGCTTTCCAAGAAATATCAAATCTGGCTTTTCAGTCTCGGCTATTTTCTTCAATACCTACAAAGTAATCAGCGATTGTTTCCTTTTTTTAATTAAGCATCGAACTTAGGCTCTAAACTTCTGGTGAAGATCTGAGCATGGACTACAATTTCTTGACTTCTTTCTTTCTTTACTTAATAAATTCCCTTTTCTTTTTTTTTCCGAAACTTTACGATTGTTTTACAATTTTATTATCACAAATTTCTACTCTAAAACTCGAAAAAGAAGTTTATTGACTTTAGCTACAAACAACGGTTCAATCTTCTCAGCCACAGCTTCTTCTACTTCAACATGTATGGCCTTGTCTGCACCTTTCGCTAATGCCGTACGGAGCGTTTCCTAAAAAGAATTTATTTTATCCGCATTTTAAATAAATTATACTAGTATAGGTATGAAATTCAACTATTTTATGACCACGTGATGTCGTTCAGTACTCATGTATTAAGTAAGTACCACAAGATGAAAAGCAGTCAAACTTTGAAGTGTTAAAAGAGAAAATGAAGATTTCTTGAATATACAGTTTTTCTAAATAATAATTTTTAGTTTAAGAGACTAAATAAAATTAATAGCCAAAGAAAGGAATTAACCTGTGATTTGGGCGATCCCAGCGATACAACCAGAACTTCCTTAATAATTTGCTTTTCTTTCAAACGAACTGCTTCTTCTAAGGCAATTTCATCGAACGGATTCATCGAATGCTGCACATTGTCCTTGATAACACCTGTCCTGTCTGGTTTTACCCTTATTTTTATGGCATAATCGATCACTCTCTTAACAGCTACTAAAGCTCGCATTGCTTCCGTAGCACTTAAATACCATTGCATAGTGTTAGACTTAAAAAACAGTACAATGTGACTTCCATTTCCAAAGTTGACAATATCTAATGATATTTTTAGAAAATCTAAATTCCAAAAATTAATTTCAGGAAGCTTTTCGCATTCATTTGCCAAAAAATTATTCCACCATTTCAGTTCTCCCCCCAGAAGTAGATGCCTGAATAGCATCATCAGTTATGTAGCAGACGGAAATTTTAAATAACTTTGAAATCTAAACAACAGCAATCAGTGCATAATGCGTAAACAAATGGATCGAATGACTGCGTGAGAATGAGTGAATGATCGAAAGAACAAAGTCCATAGATGAACATCTTAATTTAAAACTAAATTTAAACCCTGGAATGTCTCTCCTAACTTCCTCTCACTCTCTCCATCATTCCTGCTATGTTTGCTCAATCGCAACTCATACCGAGAATTCTAACAGCGGCATGTCATGTATCATACCAACTCCCGGGATATTCCGGATGCTTTTTGAGGTCTCTCACTTCTTTTGAGTGGCGCTGTCGGTAACTACAACAAGCGAATGTCCCGTTGAGCCTAAACCGGCTAAACTTTTGTCTCCCAGCGTTTGAATGGATTACACAAGAGGTCACATGATTTAAGCGTTATCCATTTGGGCAATGACTACGGATACGTGATAGAGCGCACCCGTCCACGTAATTAGTTACGTGCGCAACATCTGCAGTCAGCGTGTTTCGGTTTAGTTTTCACATTGCAGCAACGTCGATTACGTGTACCAGTGGCTCCGAGCTTTCGGTATTCAGAATAAATTGAAATGTTCAGTGCTCGATAAATTTTTCTTAGCTTTGATGTAAATAACGGTATCATTTCAAAGTCAAAGAGATTCTTTTTCCTTCTTCCTAAGCCACTGATGCTTTCTATAACTGAATGTATAAAGTGGACAGGCATTACGATTTTCGAAATTTGGCTTCACGCCATCGGATTGTTCATTTTTTCCATCCTTATTGTAAGTATTTTTTAGCATTTTCTCAAGTTATAAAAGTCCTTATTTCCTAAAAGATGGAGAAATATCTCAACCTAAACGGGAAGTTTAAGTTTATGACTTATGGGGAGATGTAATGAAGGAAATGTTTTCGTCTTCTGCAAAATTTTTCGTCCAAAAATCGCTGAGATTAAGCTACAGTCTCCTGTTGCATTGGTAAAAGTCACCAAGTTTCATGGTCGTGGCTGAAAGATAAAATAGTGACCAACTTACTAACTGACATTAACGTGCTCTTGCATTGTTCTAAGGTAATTCATATTTTCAGGTGATGAAGAGTGAATTCTACCCGAGTCTTACTTATTGGCATGTATTCACACCACTATTTGTAGTTACTGCCCTCAACTTATATTTTCTGTTCATAGTCCTTGTACGGGCCGTAGTGGAAGAGAAACAATGCAAGGACCCTATTTTGAAGTATTGTTTATCATGATTTGCTCTGTATAATTTCTCTTGCAATCGATCTCTTTCCTTAAGTTCCATACTAAGGTTTATTAGATTCAAATTAGGAGGCTGCCTAGCAAAACTTGGCTGATGTTTTGTCAAAGCACCTTGAAACCCAAGAATCACCACCCAACAGACTTAGTAAAAGTCTTGTTTTACTTATGTAGCACTTTTGGTCATGAACTTCCTGTAATTAGTAACTATAGTACTTTAAGCGATAACTTCGAATTTATACATAACCTTGTGGAAAGTAGTTCCTTTCTAACACATTTCTCATAAAACATTTTCTTTCAGCAGACTAACATTCTCTCTACGGCTAACTAATTGTGGAAGGATTTAGACGATTTCAGGCACGCATTTAGCTGGTTAAGGCTTATTATGATCGGGATATTTGAAGCGCTCTTGTGTTACAAAGTGAACGGTGACTTAGAGGATGGCCAGGTTGCAGTTCAGTCTTCGTATGGCATCGTTTTCTTGCCTGTTTGGGTCCTCATGGCTGCATTATGCTTTCAAGCATTTCGTTTATTGTGAGTGGATCCCGTTTTAGATTCCGTATATAGTTGTAGCATTTGATATTACAGTACTGAAAAAAAAGAAATATTGCGGGTCTTCTACAGGGTTAATATTCGGAAATTTAGTTGAGGATTGGGATGCTGTTACTTAAAAAATATCTGAAATGCAGACTTAGGTTGAGTTCCGGTTTTCAGGACGATTTACTTTTGAGAAGGTCTCCTCGAGCATGCATCCCTTGAATTCCATAATGTTGTTATATGAATGTACTGTCAATAGCGCTGAGCAGAATTATTCGATTTCTACTTCTACTAATGTAGTGAATGTTTGTTCTCTCAGCCATATCACTTTAGCTCAATTCTTTATTTAACGTACTCAATTTCCCTGTCAAAATATCATTCGGCAAGCATCCGTGAGATTTTCTTTTGATTATGCCTTTCCATAATGATATTATACCCATTCAGTTCATCTACTGCTTTATCATCCATTTCTCACACTTTTTTTTGCAAAACATGACGCCAGAGAACTACTGTAGCGCATTAAATTATAATCTGCTTTATTAATTGAAACAGCGATAAGAAAAATTTTTTTTAAAAAAACCGTAAATTTTGAAGAAAAGTATCATTGATAAGCGAGAATGAAGACTAATGAATAATCAGGAGCAAAAAGGCAACTTTCAATCTTAGAGCAAGGAGAAAACAAAATACCCTCAGGTTCAACCGCTCTCATCACATGTATCACAGTCTAAATATTCGCCGCTGATAAACGAATCCCGGCTTATCTGCTGTATTTTATATGGGAGGTTATCCCTCCATGCTTGTCGATCACGATCTTCCTTATTTATGTCTGTCAGTATTTTCTCCTGCAAATATATATCATGTCTAATAATATCTTTGTCTGGAACTATTAATTTATATACCTCCAAAAAAAAAAAAAATGGAATATACTCGCAATGAAAATAATTCTTCATTGATTCGTAATAACATATTGCCGATTCCTTCTTAGATTTAAAGACTTTTTTTTTTGAGGAACACTCATGCGTATGACGAGGAACTTACTTTTTCGTTTTCCTTAACTCGGACAAGTTTCTCATTGACCTGAAGACATTTTTATTTGTCGTTCAAAAAAATCATTTTTGCTTTGAACATATCGGATTTCACAAATCTTGATTCTGAAAGTAACGTATGCGCGAAAAAAAAATTCTTAACACCTCTCTAAATTTAATTTGATCATGGGTGGGGGAAATCACAAGGAAGTAGAAAAAGAAGACATACCCTTAGCTCAGATTTGTCTGTCAACATCTTCATAACAATCCTCGCAATATTTTTAGAATCATCCAGTCCAGAATGTTCACGACCTTCGAATTCCATGTCGAGCGCAGCTAACATCCTGGCTAGATTAATTTTTTGCGTTGAGCGCCCTAAAATATTTGCTAGCTGTGGTAATTCGCAGTGTATTGAGTTACAGATAAGTTTGCTCATTAAAAAGGAATAATAAAATTATTGAATTTTACCTTTACAATATTTGTTTGCGAATGACTTCCGAATATTGATGTAATAGCGAAAATCGTGAGGAACCGCACTTAATTTGCTCTGCAGCAAAACAAAATAATAGAATAACATAAGAAACAAAACGGCTCAATTTTTTCGAAACGTGTAGATAAGTGTGTTGGAAAAAAAAAATAGTACCTGAATACACTGCATCTGAAAAAACTTAGCGATATCCCAAGGCCTGAAAGCGAGTGACAATAAAATATGAAAACACAGAACTCAGGACAATCAATGAAAAGTCCGATCTGTAAGATAATACAAAGATCAAATCTCGAACGGTTAATTAATGCTGTGTCCGGAGATCTTCGAATTACGCGGACTAAACCCCTTCTGAAAAAGATTTGTGCCGCCAACTAACCCGTCAGTCACGAAAGCGTATCGCGCATCTTGCTGTCCTAGTCGATGTAACTGCATCCATGCTCGAAAAGAATCTAGAACATCAACGAATGGTAAAGCACTGTCAACCATTTCTTGGGTAATACCCGTAAAACTGGAACAAAATTCGCTGAGTTGAGGATTTGCTATTGGTCGCACATACGAATGGAATACATCCACCTGGAAAATACTATTTCTCAAGCTTTAAAGGGTGACGAAATAGAATAATTTTTGAAGGAGATCAAAGAGATACCGCGATTTCATTCTCCAGGAGAAAGATTCGAACGATTCGAAATAATGTTGTTTATTATGCCTTAACTAACTTCTGAGAAATCGTTCAAAATGAGCAATTAAACATTGCCGTTTAAATTGCTTACGATTTCTTTCTTTCTAACACTGACAAGAACAGCGGGAAATTCAATAATTTCATGATCATAATCATACAGTTCAGCTTCACAAGTACATTCGAAATCTATCACCTGCAAAGAGTGTAAGTAGTCAATGCTCAAACTGCAACCCAGAAATAAATGATCAAGATTCAGAAGCACAAGTTTTCGGCCTATATCTGATAAAAAGATTGTCTAAATTTTGATTCCAGTCTTACTAAAAAAAAAAATGATTAACTTACCACAAAATAGTCATAAAATATTTCAGTTTTATTTCGTAGAGGTTCTGCATTTTTAATAATCGCAAATTCCTTGCGAAAATGCTTTTTCAATCTGTTGTACAGTTGACTTCGTTTTCCACTGAGAGCAATTTGACCATTATCAAAAATGAAGGGATCAAAATAAAAAACTCATGGGAAGCTAAATTGCGAAAAATGATGTGCAATGTGATCATCAATTTAACTTGCAATACCCTATAAAAAAAAAAAGTCTTTAATTATTTTCCAATGGAAATGAAATATTCTAGAAGTAATAAGATAGCTCAAGCAATTTGAGGAGAGGGAAGTAAACGCGGAAAAGCAGCACAAAAACAACATAGTCTTTAATCGATGGAAAAATCCCGGAAAATAAAAAAGACAGCAAATAATCATCTTTTCTTTGCACAATCCACATCTCTACGAAATACCTCTCAGAAAAAAACAATTCTGCAAAATTATTAATATAAATAACTCATAATTGTATCTATGCCTACCGAGAATCGATGTGTGCTTCCTTTAGTTCCTTATGCATCTCAGCCGTAGTCATGGAATGCAAATGCTTCATAACGTAAAGGACATGCTTCGGGTTCTTCCTCAGTGGTTCTTTGTAAGGCACTACTGGTAATACATACGGTGGTGCATTATCATCTTCCGCTGCAGTAAACTTGGAATCTGTAAGAAAGCAACTCTTAAACTTTGTGAAATTCTATTTATTTATTTTTTTTTAAACCGAACTCAATCCTTAAGTATAATCTAGACCCATAAAAGAAATGGAAATTTTAAATCTTTATGAAAATTAAGGAAAATGATGGTCAAAATGAGAACTTGGAAATATGAATTAGATCAAATATGTAGCGAATGATTCACTTGCCTGAATCCTTCAACTTCATTTCCTGGACTTTCTGAGACGCTTCAATCATCAGTTCATAGAATTTTCCTAGTTCTTCGCCATCCGACAGATTTTCTCCACTACATGTCGATTCAGCCATCAGTAATATCTTCCGCAGTGATAAATAAATACCATGAGGCTGTTTACTCGATGAATATGCAGGAGACAGATATAAAAAACAAAGGGTCCGAATGAGAACCTGCACAGGATCACATACAATTATGTAATTAGAGTAGAAAGGAACTGAAAGGTAGCAATACAGCGACCTAGCTATTTTGGACACAAAATATGTCATTACTCAAAAATTGATCTCAAATTGCCACTCTCCTCACTGCCATCCAGAAATTTCTTACCAAACAGTCACTCGACACATTATCTCTCTTTTAATTACTTCTGTAATGGATTCTAAGTTCCACTAAGCTTTCTACCAGATCTCTCGAAAATATCTAAACAGTACTGCATGTCAGGCGAGGATAGCAGGATGTCATGTGGAATCTAGTTTCAGGATAACTGGGATGAGTGATGCAAATGAGTGGACAGGGATTTCACCCACAAGGTATTTTTACACTTCGAAATGTTTGCATGGCGAAGTATGTGAAGTTTCATATGGCATAATATCTTCAGATGAGATGTACTCAGCTGAACGATTTAGAAATTTTCCAGTGGAATCAGATGCTCCCTTTCCTGTCTCTTCCCTTCATGCAATTCGTGTGTCACCCGCAGCGTGAATTAAAATTAAATTCATGAAAATATTGGGATTTCCAAGAAACAAGTGTAATAACTTTAGTAGTCAAAATAGCAAACTCAAAGAATCGTTATGCTGAGGTTGAGGAGTGAGGAGAAAATTTTGTGTAGTTTCCGTTTAATTCTCAGTTGAAAGATAACTAACTAGCACTTTGATGTGAAATTATTAACTTAATAGAGCAGTTATCCTGGAGCGAAATCCACCGCACACCGGATTCTCCGGAATATCCCCCAGCAGTCCTGAACTCATGAAAACAAATCACTGAACAAAATCTTTGCCTCCGAGGGATTTGGTATTTTCACTGTAGCCAATTACCATATGGCGGCTAGTGCTTGTTAAATATACCTATGTTAATCATCAGGTGGGTGGGGGCTTTATGTCTGGAGTGGGCGTTTTAGTGAGATACCGGATTCGTTCCGGATCACGTGGGTAGGGTAGTTAGAGTGCGGTCAGCTCATCCGGTCACTTGTGCTAGTTTAGGCCTTTTTTTCTGTCTTAAGGTCAACTACTAATGGTATCATGTGGAAGTGGTGTTTTTCCCTGCAGTGTACTTAACGTTAACTCATTTGATTCGCGAATTATTTAATTGTGCTTTTCTACAAATTGATTTTTTTATCTTGGTATTATTTGTTAAAGTAATAAGATGTATTTTTCCGTTAAAACTCCATGATGTACAAGATGATTTATATTCGTGAAATGCCGAACGAATTTAAATATTTTTCAGGGTCGCTACGAAACGGCAATGTTAGTCACTTTTAAGACCATCGCTCAAGTAAGTTTTGAGATCGAGTTGGATCCTCATTTAACGGTAAATTTTTCCTCCACTCTTTTTTTGTATTGTGTACCCATTCTTTTTCCGAACATACAGAAAGCTTGAGTATTTATTTCACTTATATGTCGTTTAGTTTAGTGATGCCGAAAACATCGGAAAATATTTTCGTTTTTTTTATATTGGTTGCAATATTTTCTAAATGTCTTTTTTAGTGGAAATACAAAAATGTAATTGCAGCACGTCTTCTGTCTGCTTTTCCGTTAAATTATTTATAAAAATTTACTCTCGTATCAAGTAGCAAAAAAATGAAGAAACGAAAGCTTAGTTTTATCGAAAAGTGTCCCAGATTGGCGAAGTGAAAGCAAAAATAGCGAGAGAGAAGGGCGAATCGGAATATCCTGTAGAATGTCAAAAACTCATTTATAATGGAAAAGTAAGTCCCAGGGTTTCTTTTTCTTTTTTTTTGTAGTGATATTTATGGGAAGTAGTTTTTTTTTTTTTTTCTGGTGATTTCACATGCCGTTTATAGGTGCTTGATGATGCTCAAACGGTTGAGGAAGTGATGATTGATCCCTCCAAATTTGTGGTCATTATGATTGCAAGAGTAAGTTTCACATTTCTAATACATTTGAACCGTCTGTATAAATTGATGAATCCACTAAAATTTCATCAAATTATAGATAAATTCATTCATTCACTATATATACGAAATACAGCCAGTAAAGGAACCATCTAATTTAATTTTTCTGTAGTTTTTGCAGCGACAAAATTAATTGAAAAAATTCTTCAACTAAGAAGTGTGTTGAAATGCTTTGCGTGAATTTCTATTTCATTTTTTTGTTGATGTTTGTTTTCAAAACTTTTAGAAAAAGCCTGTAGGAGCTGCTGCTGTTGAATCGGCTCCTCAGCCTTCGAATGCACAAATAACTGCAAGTGCAGCAGTTTCGACTGCAACTCCAGCTTCTGTGACGACAGATAGTAATCCAGCGACGCCGCAGAATCCAGGTGATTTGGACATTCGAATATTCTGATGAAGTTTTGCAATACCTATATTTTGCTTTTCGTAAGCTGGTCCATTCTGTTGTTGCTGCGTTTTCCTTCATTTCCATTACAAATATTCTTTTTTTTTCGGTGTCATTTGACATTGAGTTTATAGACTTCATACTGGTAGTTCTTTTATGACGGTTGGTAGCAAGAAATAGAACTCTTGTATTTCATGGTTGCGGTTAACATCATATCGGAATTATATGCCATTTTAGTTCGTTTTTTCAAAATGTAGCAGTATTTCAGATGGTCTAACTCCCGAGCAAGAAGAGACAGCGCAGGCAATCGTAGCAATGGGTTATCCTCGTGATAGAGTTAGTTTGAATAAAAAAGAAAAGGGAAAAAATAAACGAACTGAGAGTTGTACTTATTTTATCTCTTTATATAGTTCTCTTATAACTTAGGTGATTCGAGCTTTGCGAGCGTCTTTTTTCAATGGTGATCGTGCTGTCGAATATTTATGTTCAGGCATACCAGAGGAAGAAGATTTAGCAGGTCGGTTGGTTCACCGTACTTCAGTATTTAAACGCTTGTTTATACTTTTTCCCCAAGACTTGATTATTTCGGATAAGGTGTGCAAGATGTTGTTAGGAAGTGCAAATAAGAGCAGAGAGAGGAAGGATAGATGTATGAACACTCTCTCTTGCTCACTTTTTCATCGTCTCTATGTATGTTTCATGAAGGCTGCATTTTTAAAGGACATCAGGAATCGATAGAGCATGAAGAAGGTGAACGAGGACAGGGTCTTGGTTTAGACTTCTTACGCCAATTGCCGCAGTTCGAACAGCTTCGAGAACTGGTTCAGTCGAACCCTGCTATTCTGCCCCAAATTATTCAACAAATAGCTCAATCGAACCCCGCACTTATGGAGGCTATTCAAAATAATCAGGTGTTTATTTTAAACTATAACTTCTAGACTGTTAGCTGCTATAAAGCTGCATTATTCTTTGTAGAAACTGTTTGTTGGAAATGTGCTTGAAATTTAAACGTCATTCACAAGCCTGATATTTAAAATATCTGGTTTTTAAGCTTATAATATTAGGTATCTTAGGAAATTGGATGCGATAATTTCCACGTAGTGCAGCTCTCACTGCTGCGTTCCTTATTTTTCATCGTCGTATTTTAGTCATATATATGTTTGCTAAATAAATACATATTTGCAACTCACTGTAAATTTTTTGCGAATATAAAATTAATGTTATCAATGCTCTTTCAGGAAGAGTTTGTTAACCTTTTAAATAATGGTTCTGCCGGAAGTGGTGGAGGCGGTGGTGGTGGTGGTGGTGGAGGAGTTCCTGCAGCCGGAGAACAGCGGCAAGTTGCGATCCATGTTACAGAGGCTGAACGAGATGCAATCAATCGGGTAATTTCCCTGTGGCTTGGATTACAGCATAATGATGTGAAAAAAAAAAAAAGTTTTTTTGAGATTTTGAGTAATTTCTAAATGATATATATCGTCATAACAAGTGATTTTGTATAATCTTCCTGCTTTTGAAATAAATCATTGGGAACTGTTTACTGGTCATTTTTTCAGCTTAAGTCTATGGGTTTCCCGGAGCAACTGGTTATCGAAGCATATTTTGCGTGTGACAAAAATGAAGACCTGGCCGCTAATTATATACTAGCTCGTATGGATGAAGCAGCGGTATTGTTGTTTGAAAATTAGAAAGGGAATAATTAAGCTTAAATAACACCTTTTATGAATTAAATTTGAAGATGCGAGTGTCAGATTCTCTGATTCTGACTAATATCATTTGTGTATGTTCACACTCAAGACTCTCTAAAGAAGGCTGAAATAATTATTCTGGCATTCTGGAGGTTTGAGTACTTCCTAACAAGATTTTTCTGCTTCAGTTATCCCATTTTATTTTTAACTAGTGTAGACTTTTCAGTGGTACCCAACGTCGTGGATCTTAAGTATATGTTTTAATTCAAACCGATGAACCTTTCAGCTGTCCTATCATTGACTTCATGCCGATATATTGCAGAATGCTACTTTTATGATGCGCTTTTTATAGGCAGAACTTGATGCAATGGAACACCAAGGCGAAGAAGGTCGTGGACCCTGAAAATTCTTTCATATACATGAATGTAATTGCTGCTACAAAGCGACAGGCTTCAGTTTTTGAAAAGGAAAAAAAAAATTTTTATTTTCTCTGAATACTGTGAGCATACGTAGTGGGGAGGTTTAATGGATTTTCTTCTTTTTTTTTTTTTTTTTTTGCTTTCTTATCATTGTATTATGAAAACATCTATTTTTTTTTTCCTTAAAAAACTGTGCTTCAATTGTTATTCTCCGGGTAGTGGATTGCACCGTTTTTAGTATTTTATACTACTTTTGGGAAGTTCAATTTAGTACGAAGTATTTTCTCAAAATGATGATTGAGAGCAAACTTCTATCTCCCCGGAGTTTTTATCACTAAAGTCTCTGTTTTCTGCATAAAGACTTCATGCCAAACATGCATTGATAAAAAAAAATGTATGGCCCTTGGCCTTCTGTGTATGGAAATAGTAGTTTTTTTTGTGGCTGTGTGAATTGTATCGAGCGGTTTTGTTAAAAAGTGTAGCATGCTTTTTTATGTTTTTTTTTTTGTTTATTGATAAATGATATGCCTTTTGGCCTATGTCTTTACTGAACTGTATGAATAAGAATCTGAATTTGTTTTCTTATTCATGAGTTTCCGCATGGAATCGAGAGCAAGTGAAGCAAGGGTATCTCGTTTTTGCCCATTAAATCTGGCTCTGAGTGATGTACTTTAGTTGACTGACAAAATTTTTGTTTAGTTTTATATTTCAATAAGATGTTTCTCCAATTGAAACTTTTTTCTCCATTCTAGATGGAAAAAAGAGAACTTTATAAATTCTAGTTTCCTTATCTGAGCATATAAGTGTTTCTGTTTTTCGCTATAATGATATCATTTCTCTTCATGTCTTCATTATTGTTTCTTGTCTTACTGAGTCCTTTTTAGAATTATATTTCGAAATAACTGTTCATTTAAATAAAGGAACTGGCTTTTGCTATTCATTTGTTTCTGCGCTGTTTTGATTGTTTCAAGAATTTATCGAGTAAAATTTTGTTCATTGGAGTATTCCACAATATTACTAATAAGGGTGTCAATGCAAACAGTTATTTACCTGTTCTGGTGTCGTGAATCCACATGTGTACTTCTCTGTCAAAAACATGAATTGCGTAACAGGCTGCTTGGTGAAATATTTGTTGATGGACTAACCACCGTTTTAAATCGGTTCAGCCTTTAACAAATGCTATATGAAATTACATAAGTCGACAAGGCGTTTCGATGTGATGGTACGAGTGACAGGAACTGTTCGGTGGAAGTTTATCTTCTAGGTTCTTTCTGAAGACAGGAGGCAGTTTATGTTGTAGATCTGTGCTTCGATCCTATAATTTTCCAGTCGTTTCTTGTATAATATCTCTTGGGATGTCGTAGTTCTTTGGTGGATTTATTGCCCCTCCCCTTCCTCTCTTTGAATATTTTAAGAAGAGTGGTTTGGAATGGATAAATGGTTTCTAATGTAGTCGGTGACTGTCCTTTAAAGGATTTAGAGCTTTATCTAGTCCGTAAAAAATGAGTGACAATTCGTCTTTTCTTTCGCTCACTGTTTATTTTATCTTGTGTAGATGTTTGAAGATGATGCTAATGATGAAGATTTCGAACGGGAACAAGCAGAACGTCGAGAATATGTCAAGAATATTGGTATCGAATACAAATTTGGATGTTATGAGGTACTATATGAATTTATTTTGTAGTTTGGAACGTTACTTTAAATGGTGAAGTTATTGGTTAGGTCACATGGTAATATATTAGTTGTTCAGGAACTGTTTATGAGCAAAAGTGTCTTGAACAAAAAGAACGCTTATACTGCATTTTCCTGTCGTTTGTAAAATCTTAGTTTCTATGAAAATAGGCATTAGTATCTTAGAAGTTAAATTCAAACTACTTGTATGGGCATATCTTCTACCATTTTTATTTATTCGTTTTCAGGAAAAACGACCAGAAATTTGTCAGTTATTGGGAGAATACATGGAGGCAATCGAGCAAAATTTCAAAGCAGCATATAACATGTTTAAAACAAATTGTGAGAAAAAGGGATTTCCGAAAAGTTGCTTTAAATATGCTATGTACCGTTTATCTGGAAGAGGTATTGATTAAAATATACTTTATTCTTGGGCAGAGAAATGCATTTGTATTGGGTAAATAACAGGAAAAAAGACTGGAATTCATAATACAAATGAATGTATACTGAATTTAGGAAAATTGAATAGTTTTATTATAACTTTCTTAATTAACCATAACCTAGTGATAGTAGGAATGAAGTATTTTATCATTTAAGTCTTTCCATGTACTAGTATTCAATTAATGGCTAAATTCATCACTGTCATTCATTTTTTTTTTTTGTGACAGATGTATCATTTATTCACTTACTGTCATGAGAGTCTAAATAGTTTCTTGTTTGTTTATATAAATGCAAAGGTGTAGCATATTAACACGGGCAATATATATATATATATATTTCAGTGTGTTTCAGAATGTGAACCCAGCCTAAAAAAGACGATTGAACCATTGCAGAAGTCATGCGAAGCTAATATGCCGCAGGGATGTCGCTATTTATCATTAGTTTACTGGAACGGTGAAAATGATAGAGAACCCGATGCTAAACTTGCTGAGGAGTATATGAAAAAGTAACGTTTGAATCAATTATTTTTTTTTAATACAAGACATTGTTAAAAGTTCTAGCTTTACTGTATTTCCGTGAAATTCTAAAGTTTTTTTTTTTCTGTTAGCTGTTAAAAACGATTAGGAGGTGTGGAATATAAAGTAGCTATGTCATTTTCTTCATATTCGTAGTAACATTTCCCGCCTTAATTTGGTCTCAACTTCGTTCATTACTTTTCACTCGTTTTCACAAAATGGAAACATTTTAGAGCATGTGAGCTGGAAGATGCGGAAGCTTGTTGGTTATTAAGCACATGGTATATTGGACGGGAAGCCAAATTTGTTACATCAGGTGCTCGGAAACCTGTAAGTTTGAGTAAAATGGAAATATTAAGTTGCATCTTATTGAAAAGGCTTAATGTAAGAAAAATTTTAGTTGTTTTGTAGGTAATGACTTTGACATCGTAGGATTTTTCATGCAGTGATTTCCCCAAATTTTTTTTTTTTTTTTTTTTTTTTAATTCGCAGTTTTTCCTAACCTATCCGTCTATCACATTAAAAATTGGCACATTTCTCAAAACAAAAAAAAAAAAAAAGGTAGGCATTTTATTGTAGCAGTTTTGGATCTAATATGACGACAAGAATTGGACCTTTTTTTTGACTTAATGAATGTAGATTTCTAGCTTTCTTTGTTTCATTTGTTTCATGACTCCGCAGTCAGTATATTTCATCAGAATTTAACATGATTGTTATTGTTCCGTCGTGTGCAAATTTACTAGCTGAAAGTTAATATCAGGTCTGAAGATTTATGATATTGACTGTTCGTTTCTGAAAACAGTTACTCTCTTAATAAAAAGTAAGTTTTCAGAAATGGTGACATGTCTCCAATAACTTTTTTTATGGATTTTTTTTTACCGTAATTAGCCTCTTCTAACTGATTTAATTTTTTTAAATATTTATCTTCTCTATCACTAAAATTTTTTTCAAATCAGCTATTCATTTCAGAAACGTAATCCATATATAGGAGAGCTTCCACGAAATATCGATTTGGCCATCAAATATGGTATCCGTGCCTGCGATTTTGGTTGTTTTCAGTCTTGTGGAAATGTTGCTAGGTTAGTTTCACTTTTAAATTTTCATCAAACATATTTACTTGTTCCGGCATTTTTTTTTTTAAACTGTAGAATCCTTAGTGTTGATTAACTTAATAGGACTCACTGTAGACTCCTTGTCTGCTAATCACTTTAATATGACTTATTTGACGATCATAATCAATTGTTTTTCAATGATTCCATGAATTCTGAGAATCCCATGTTGCCCAAACATCTGGAAATGACGAGTTTCAATCGTTGCAGGCTGTATAGCCTGGGTGATGGCGTTGAGCATAATCCGGTTAAAGCGAAGGTATATTTGGAAAAAGCAAAAGAAGCTTACAAACGTTCTATATCAGGTGATAAGGTAGATTTCACTGGGTAGCTCTCTGTTATTTTGTTTGTTTAATTCTACTGTTATATAATTGACACGATTAATTTGTGATACTCTGTGTTTCCCCTCTTTCATTTAACTGGTTTATTCCAGTTCTTAGCAATATGCCCAGACCGTGCTATTGTTTTTATGCTGTTTGATTGTGTGTAGTAGAAATTGTGGTAACATAACATTATATATTCTCACTAGTAGGGTATCAACATTTGTTTATCTCGAAGACGATAATATTTAATAAATGTTACAAATGTAGCAAATAAGCTATTTTGATCTTTTATTAGTTGCAATTCTGCATTTATTTCTGGAGTAGGTCATATCCACCGAGAGCAGTATTAAAAGGCTAAAATATACTAAACCAGAAAAAAAAAAAATGAAGATGATATATATGATTGTACTATCAGCAGTAAAATGAAAAGGACAAGAATTATGAGGGACACTTGCAAGATACTTGATACTGTTATTGGTGATAATCATCGAGAATTGCATTTTGCTCAAGATATTCGCGTCCTTCTATGGCTCGTGAAATTAAAATTTTGGTTGCAAACAAGCGTCCCAGTTTTGTTATAGTATTTCCTTCAAGTAGAAATCTGTGAAAAAAATTAGTTGTGCTTCGTAATCAGTTTGTCCTAAAAAAAAAAAAAAATGGTATTTCTCAAATTTGCAGATTGGAAGCACATTTTCTGTGAAACACTTCCTTGCATTAGTAGTTGATGCATTTTTAGGGTATTAATGTAGAAGAAAACCTCAAGGTTTGTGCATGTTATGTTTCCTTCTATTCGAAAGTCGGCAAAAAATTGGACCTTTAACATTCTTCAGATTATTACTAGTCTCTGTAAATTAGCTGATTGACGCAAAAAGGAATTGCTTAAACCAACTGGACTACTATTTTGGGGCTCTCAGAAATAAATCTTATAGTCGGTGTCTCCATTGATTCTACCGTAAATTTTGTTCTAATAAAAATGAGAGGTAACGATTTTCCGGTGAGAATTATACTTATGGATACGACATCATAAAAGTGAAAACATTATTGCGTATTTCACAGTGAGAGCTTTAGAGGAAGTTGCTGTCAAAAGTGAATCCCATTAATGAAGTTTACGACCTCAGCAGAAATCAACGTTCCGAACAGGTAAATAAAAAGTGTGTAGGAAGCAAAGAAAGATTAGTTTATGATCAAAGATTTAATTAATGAACACTAATTTTCAAGTAATTTGATTTGACATGAAGTCAGTCGGTTTTTGGATTAATAAAGGTACCATGAAATTGGGACTTAGCAAAATGCCCACAAGTCGACAAATTAGCAGCGCTTTGGGAGAAAAGTGGCGATAAATATGAGAAATTATTATTAATTAAAATATATGTATTTTTCATATAATAATCTATGATAATGTGCTCCAAATGGTATTACTAATGAAATGGATGTACGGTGGGTCTTGAAGGGATTCCGACCTGGCTATCGGTTTTCATGGGATAAGTGAACATCCATCTGCTTTGGAGATGATATTTACGTAAAATTAATTTCGCTCATGTAAAAGCAAATGAAGCTATATCGATGGTAAAAAGAGCTGAAGTAATAAGTGTGCGAGCACTAAAACAGTTGTCAAATCACGTGAGGCGAAGACTCGTTAAACTTTTTGTAGAGGGATTTTTTCCTCCTCAGACGTGAAGAATCACATAAGTAGTCTAATTTAGCCCAGATTCCTTCAACTTTTATCTTCATCTTCTCTCGTTACTCTCTCTCTCCACGAATCCACATATAGAAAAGTGTAAGAAAGATTCCGATGGGGTGACAGTTTGCATACCGCTCTCACCATTCCAGACAAACCAACCTAAAAGGTTTCCAGATGAGATGATTCCTGGGAAGGTAGAGTTAGTTAGTCTCTCCTACCTGTAATTCCGCTAGGTTCGTGGTAGCTGTAGGTGGGATGTTGTTGTGAACTATGGATTTAAGCGTTGCCTTGCTAGTTGGATCCTTAATAAGAGAGTATAAAGATGCCTGTGATGTTATTTCTGTTATTTTTTTTATCTCACCCTCTTTATCGGAGTAGAATTAATGAATGAAAACCGATTACTGTTTTTACTTCAGATTTTTATTTTAGGATTTCTGATAACCATTAAAGTTTGCGAGACGCTGTTCGAACGTGCCATCATCTATTGGGGAGGTATGCTTGCTCTCTTTTTTGCAGCTAAAATAGAGCTTTATTTTAACTGAGAAACTAAAGGAAAAAATAAGATTTAGTTTTGACCTTCAGCTAAAATTATTTAGAGGACAAAATTTATTTTTTACATCTGATTAATTTTTTAAAAAGTTGATATTGCCAAATACTGCTGTTCATTGCATCTCTGTGTTCATTTTGCAATTTATTTTACCAGTTCAAGACTTTTAAATTTTTGGTTCCTCTGCGCTATCTTAATGGGCTACTTGGAACTTTTCAGAAAGTGGAGATATGACTGATGTTATAATAATCATTATATGTTGCCTATGAGTTAAGACGAAAGTCATCGCTTTTGATTTATTTCTTTATTCTTATTTTAATGCTGCTGGGCTATTAGGCAGCCAGTAACTTAGCCATTTTATGACCTTATATAACTTAATAATAAGGATGGCAGTACTTTGTCTCTTATTCTACAATAGAACGATAATCATAGCCTAGGGATTGCTAGTATAGTCTATAGTTCAAATCAAACGAAATTGAAGGAGTAGATATATGTCGACAGCAAAGTCACCGAGCACTGCTGTGGACAGCACACAGCAAGGTGGTCTTGCTGATGATTCGGAAAAGAATACTACCTCAGTTCGTTTATTTCCTTCCGTCACAGCTGGCACTAATCCTGGATCATTGGAGGAATTACATCGGAAATGTCGTGAAATATTTCCAATGTGTTTCGATGGAGCAAGGATGATGTTAACTAAAGCAATGTCTTCACATTTCCAGGTTGTCCTTTCTGCGCTTTTCTTTTATAAATGGAGCAGGTACTCATTTTGGAACATCGTGATGATAGTGGTAATGACATTTTCAATAGTTTGAGGTATCGTCCTTTCATATATCAAGAAAAAATCAAAAATCATTAATGTTTATATTTATAATGATAATATACAGGTAACCCATACGTTAAGTGTTTCACCACAAAATACGGGATATCGTTTTGGTGCTACCTATGTTGGAACAAAGGCAACGCAACAAGAAGGCGAAAGTTTTCCTGTGTTCTTAGCAGACACTGATATTTCCGGTAATACTTCCGCTACATTTTTGCATCAATTTGGCGATCGGTGGAGAGTTAAAATGCAAGCACAAACCCAAGGTAAACACCTTTTTAAGTCAGGTTTTCTTTTCTTTTTTGATTATAGTACATATCTACTGCTTATAGCTAGTTCAGTATTCATTTTGGATCTTATTATTTCATATACTTTTGATAAGCTAATCTAATGCCATAGGTGTAATTTCTCTAAACTTTAATAAACACAAAACGTAAACCTTGATCGTGCAGAATATTGGTGACGATCTTATTTATCAGTTTTAAAGTATCGTCAAGTTGGAGATTAATCAAGTAGTATTTTTGTCATATTTTACATTTCTGTTCCTCCTAGGACTTCAGTTTCTGTATTTTTATAATATTTGAAATTTTTGAGGGAATAAATTAGCAACAACTCAAGGAGGAGTCGAATATCGTGGTCGTCTTACAACATTAGGATTAACTTGTGCTAATATTGATATCATCAATGATTCCGGCGTTATTGTTGCACAGTACTTACGGCGTATAACTAAAAAGCTAGATCTAGGTGTCGAATTCATCCATCAGTATGGGATTCCTATTCCCGGAAGGCAACTTTCAGTTGTCAACTATCAAGCAAGGTTGGTTTACTCTGCATATTTCCCTTCATTAATGTATTCAGAACCTACTTCTCTTGCTCAGTATTTTCATATTCCATTATTAGTCTCAGGGCTGTGATATGAGGTTTTAGGTTAAGCACATTGTTCATTAGCAAGTAAAAAAAATATGATGAGAATTTTACTATAGGTGGGATACTTTGATTTCTTCATTTGTGTTATGATGATATGAGATTTTTTGTTCTTCACGCAAAAATAGGTTCGCATATGTATGACATTTCCGACATCTCTTTAAAAATGTTGGAATTTCAGCGGTAATTTTTGTAATTTGCAGGTATACGGGTAAAAATTTTATTGCAAGTGGGATGTTTAGCTTTGATGCCCTTCATTTATGCTATTATCATAAGCAACGTGAAAATATTTCATTTGGTGTCGAATTCGAGAGTTCGGCACGGACAGGCGAAGCAGTTGCGACTATTGGTTATCAGGTGAGCGTACACTGGATAATTGCTATAAAAGGCTTCCACAGATGAAATCACACAGGCTATGCATTTTTTACAAGTGTTGCTTAAAATTCTAATATATATGACATCCTCTTATTCATGGAATACATTTTCTGAATTTACGCTTTTGCTTGGTGCATATTTATCCTCGAGTTTTGGAGATAAATGTGTCCAAGTAGATAGTGTTATTATGTCAGAATAATAAGTTGATTTGATCATAGCAGAGAATGCATTGCCAGAGTGCACTATTCGACTTGCTTTTAGGCTGAAATACCGGAAGAAGGTGTGATGATGAGGGCATCAGTGAATACAGATTGGTCAGTTGGAGCAGTGTTTGAGAAGAAGCTTTCCAGGAACTTGCCGTTTACTTTGGCCATATCCGGTATGCTCAACCACGTGAAAGCACAAGGAAAGTTTGGAATTGGTCTTATAATTGGTTGATTAGTCTGTAATCGACCACTTCATTTCATAAATCGTAATCACTGTACCTGAAATTGTTACCACTTAAAATTTTGCAATATGTTTGGCCAATGCAGCTTCATAAATTAAATTAAAACTGTCAAAAGGGCAGCAAGATGTTAATATTCCTATTTGGTTAGTGTTTTTATGTCTGTCTGTTCCGGTTGACATTATTGTGAACAGCAATGATTGGGATCTAGAATTACCAATTTACTAATTACTTTTCAGTTAAATAGCAGTTTTCTCATGTGTTTTTATCAGAGGTTCCAAAACTTCCGAACAGCTTAGTATAGTTTTATTTCTCAGGAATTTATTTATTAATCCGTTCATAAGATCTGAGATATCAATTTTTTTACTATCTTTATAAGAGAATGGATTGAAATGGATTTTAGTAATCTTCGGCAATTTTGAGGGAGGAGGATAGTTTTTGCAGCACTTTAAATGGTTTTTTAATTGTGATCTTTATTCACTACCTTTAGTTTAATCTTTGGGGTTAATAATTTTGTGTTAAGAGTTTGTTTAAAAAAAAAACCGCGTTTAACTAACCGCTGCAATTACTTGACCTTTTTGTACACGCTGAGAGCACTGTAATTTGTTAACATTATTCTAATTTTAAATCTCTCGATGGATGAAGTACTGTTTGGGCTTTATGTCCTATTTAAGCGATGTTCCTTGTTACACTGAGTCAGTATATCAAACTTTATTAAAGAATTTAGTGTTGTTAACACCAAATTCTTTTTTCCAAAACATATTTCTAGCCATTATATGTTGTTTGGTTTGCTGATATCATACCTGTTTTGCTTCTCCTCTCTGTCTCTTCATTCATTTGTTTTTTATTACTGTTTTTGCTCATTACCGTAAATTAAGAGCTTTTCTAAATGCTGTGCAACCCGTGACTTCATTTATTTAATTCAAAATTCATTCTGAGATCCGGAAGATTCTTCAAGTTTAAATTTTTGGTTTAGTTAGTGGTTCAGAAAGGAATTGGTATATATGTTTTTATTTCCGTTGTTATCAGAAAGTGAAATTTGTAGTCATTGAATTAGTTAATATTTTAATTCGTAGGGTGTGCTTCTTGCGATTAGAATTGCGATATTTTTATGGTAAAAGTTTTAGTTTTATGTTGTTTTCGATTATCCGCATTATAAATTCCGATTTTTGTCCCGAAAAGGTGTACAAGTCCCTCCTAGTCCAAATAAACTGAATATGTAGCGAATATACATATCAGGGTTGAAGGTTCGAGCAGTCTGTAGTAGGCTGACTTATCGAATAGTGAAGATATTTGGGGCTGCGTATGAAAACCTGACGTTTAAGATTGCTGTTTAGTGATTTGCCTTGGGTTTAAACTGTTCAAGAGAAATAGCTCGAGAATCTAGTCGAAAAAGCTCTTTGTGGTACATCAAGCAAAGACGAAGTGCTGAAGTATCATGAGTGGTTCTCATTCAGATTGGCAAAATTAGCCATGGAAAGGTGGAAGTGTTTATGCGACCAAAGCAGTGAAAGCTGATGGTGGTAAGAAGAAAGAAGAGAATGTTAGTAATATCGCGGAAAGTTATGGCGCTCATCGCCAACAAACAGTGAATCTTTTTGGCGGTAGCAAGATATTCGTGGAGTATTTCAACACTGTGCATTGTTCGGGGATGTGTTTCGTGATATTTGCTTGGAAGATGCTATGCTCTTCTCCAATGAGTTTTATTTTCCAGTGGAATGGATTGATTTCCTGAGGATTTTCCTGATTTCAGTCTTTTGAATTTCTCTTAGTTCATAGCACTGATCCACTTCTTCCAGCGATGGACGGAAGCATTAGCATCCGAAATATTTTTGAATGAGAAATACAAATTAATGAATGGTCATCATGTTAAGCGCAATGGTGGAATTAATCATTCCGGAAAAGTACAAAAGACCGCCACCGCCCTATGAACTGCCACGACTGTATCGAACATTCACGCCTGATACATGGAGAGATACCTACGTATTGGATGCGCTGACATTAAATCCAGGATCGTTGAGCAACTTCCACAAGGATTGCTTAGCTTGCATTGGGAACTGCTTCACAGGAATACAATTTGCCATCACCAAGCTTTTCATAGCATCTTCTTGTTTAAAGGTAATGCTATTTTCTTCACTTCTCTTTAAACATACCTCGTTATGAGAACTATTGTAGTGGAATGTCTATCCACGAGGTTTAATGAGCTAATCATTACCCATAGCTGATACCATAAAGTAACAATCACTAGGTCAATAATACATCTTATGAATATGTCGAGCAAGAATTTGCCAAGTGCTTAGATCAACAAACAGTAAATAACTGCTTAATAGTAATTAATAAAATAATAATAATAATAATACAAGTAATGATAATAATGATCGAGAGATGGGAAGAGATAGTAATTTCTATTCAGATGTTTTCCAGTTTTTGAAACTAAGAGTCTTCCACATAGTTCAGAAAATTGTGAAGCCCTGTTATAGCTTTGTTCCTTTAATTGCGCTTTCTGGCGTATGGGCATGGAAAGAGATTTCTTAGATTGAATTTTTATCAAATTTTTTCCTTATGATTTTCAGTTTAACAATAAAATGAGAATGGGAAAGGGTGAAATGGATGGGGAACTAGTCACGAAGTATATTACAACAAGGCAAACAAGGCTTGGCGAACATAATATTCTTGTTGAAGCAGTAACCAATTTTATGGCCCCATGGCCTTCGATAAGCATCGCACAAACTATCGACGATTTCTGGTACCTATCATTAGCTCACTCCTCCCAAGGTAGGTTATTTGCATGAAAAATGTGATTATGCCCAGAAATGTTCGGCTTGTGTCGAACGATCCAACTCTAGATGTTTTTGAGAATTGGTCCTAACATAAATATTTGGTTATCAAATTGGTTATTATCATAGCATCTACGAAATCCAGAAGGAAATTTTCAGTGTAAAGACTGGATGCAGACTGATATTGAGCTTACTTAGCATATTTGTAGTTCAAGCAGAAATGAAAGAATTTCAATTAATTAAAATCAAAAAGAATTATTTCGACCCAATAATGGGAATATCTGCGAAATTATTTGAGCTGTTTACTTGAGCTAACAAAAATTGCAATATTTTGAAAGTCTGGAATTGGTGAAGTGAAATTTTGATGTAATTTCGCTCATAGTGAAGCGTTTTTGGTAGTTTCAGTTTTAGTTTTATAACATAATGTGATACAGTGATACTTGTCGACTTACCTAATTGCATTATTTTCAATTGTTGTGAAAGCAAAAGTATCCACTGAACTGCTGTGAGTTATTGCTCCTACTTTTAAATTAATAGAAATTTTTGCGAACTATCTAAAATATTAAAATCTTAATGAACAACAACGAGAGATTGAAATTTTGGAACGAATTTACATTATTTTTAGTTATTTATCCTAATTAAAATGCGACACATCAACTTATACTTTTAAAGTAAAATAGATTGAGCGCATCATATGCAACGTAAGATTCCGAAATGCTGCCTATCCCTACGCTAAAATGGATCGCTCACGTGATCGGAATTTAAGAGGCAACAAGTTGACGAGAATGACGGATCTGAATGCCAGCTGCACACGTGGAGTAAAAGCGAACTTGAACTCGAAATAATTAGTCTATTTAGAAAATGTGCCGAAAACAGAAGTAGAGTTGGAGCATTACGGACGTATAGGCACAGTGGCGTTCAAATATACGGGCTGGCCATCTAGTAAGGACATAACTTGCTCCACCAGTTATCTGCGAAGTATAACACGGAAGTTTGCGCTTGGTTCGCAACTAACTTTTCGTTATTCTGCGCAGCCTCCGCCGAATCAACGCTTTTCTGACATCACCTACTATGCACGGTTTGTTTTTGCAGCAAATATTTTGGACAGAGGAAGGAAAGAGATAGGTAAGTTCGGTACTAGATACTGGGTCATTTTCGGAGAGGTCTAGTTAAGCTTGATTCCGCTCTTCATTATCGACCCTCATGTTTCTTCCGGCTATTTGATGTTTAAAAGTTCACAAACCAATTTAGGATGATAAGAATCTCTTCTAAGCAACGAATTCCCTCAATTTTTCATTTTTCGTTTTTCTGAAATTGCAAAGAACTGCAAGGTTTGATAAGATTTTTCGTTCTTATCATTCAAAGCAATTCTCCTGTTCAGTGATTTTCCTTTTTGCCATTTCTTTTAGGTATAGAGGTCCAGGATACTCGGCTTGTCTTGATTTATGCAAAAGTAGTGGATATCACTTCTCATTTGTTCAAAATGTTAATAAATATCTAGCATATGCTGTGGACGTTTTAGGTTCAGCAAATTTAAAGCAGTTAACAAGCACTGTTGCTGTCCAAGTAAGATTTGAAAATTGTCAAGCTTAGCACAATCAATGTTCTGGTCTTTCTGCTGTTCAGATATGGCCATTGCTTTTATCCCTTTACAATTCGAAAATTAATTACATTTATGGTTTTGATTAAATATTTATAGTGCCACCCTTCTATTTTAAGAGCAGTTTAGCTTCCAGTATTTTAACAGACTGAAGGCCTTGACAATAAAAGTCCTAAAACAGATCATGAAGTTTTCCTGAAACAATATGGATTTGAAAATGGTGGTATAATTGAGGACGTTAAATCTTTTTTCTTTTTTTTTTTCATCACGGATTAACCGCAAATTTTAGACGGAAGTGCCGAAATATGGGCTGACGATTCATGGGCATTTGGTAAGTGACGGAACAATCGGTGGTATTTTCAAGAAACAGTTCATGGGCGATTTCCCACTCAGAATGACGGTGTCCGGATTTTACAATTTCTTTGCCGGTGAATGTGGCTTGGGAATCGGTATTTCCGTTTAATTTCCGGCCACAGTTGCTATATTTATTATACCAGTTTATTCTCTAATTTTTCTTGCATTTATTTATGGTATGAACGAAATGTAAACATGTGAAACTTGAAAATCATTCGATGTTGTCATTTCTGGTCACTGAAAGTTATTTACGGTTCTGTGTCATTCTTTTTATACCAGATGAATAATTAGTATTGCAATTCAAGCTTCTTTTAATTACTCTTCAGATCTTCCTCGTGATTATTATTTAACTGATCAGCAATGGATCAGCGAAATATTTTTGTAGTTTTAGCGTAATTTTCGGTGGAAAAAGCTCAAGGATCAGAACCTGAAAGTATAAATATACTGCTTCGAATGAAATGAAAATTGTTTTGTTTCAGAATCTTTTGCTTCAATTTCTTTCTTATTATTGTCTTTTGAATTTATTTCCACATGAACAAAATTAAAGAAATGTATGAGCGAACTACTATACTCCGTATAACTTGTCGCTTTCTTTTTGCTGCAATTTCCGAATTGTGAGAGTATTTTTGGCTTTACTATCATCAATTATATGAAGGGAACGCAAATCTGCACTGCATGTTCTTCAGTCAAGATTGTTTTTCTGGCAAGTTATCATTCGGCTCTGAAAGCCGGTAATTCCTCTCCTCTTCTCAGTGTGCTCCAGAAGCCATCACGTGTTGCGGATCTCTTTCTATAATTAAGTGAGTTGTGAAATTTAGCTTAGAGTGAATTTTGCCAACTATTTCACATTTCATTGTGCTTTCCTTGCATTTTTTCAACCGATAAAACTTCAGAGAACAAACTTCGCAGCACTTTCTACGTTCGTCTTCTTTCGCGGCTACTTTGCCTCTTTTAAAATGTAAAGAACTGATAAAACGTTTAGTCACTTTCATTTTGACAACTGAATGATTCATAGCTTCTGAAGAATCTAATCTCTACTACATACTTTCAATTACTGAAAATACCTTAACGATTTAGCTCACCTTCTCTCCATTTATTTATACAGTAGATTATGATTATATCTGTTGTTTTTTCTCGAAATTATTATTTTGAACAAAAACTGGACAAGCATAAAAGTCACCATCCTTTATCACTTATCATTTTGACGATGTATTTGATCATATATGATCCCTACCATCAGTCTGCTCGTGGTATTTAGTGCCTTCTGTTTTGATTCGATCCAGTCAACTTCGATTGATAGGACAACATTCAAGGAGTAATTCTACTGTGGTTAGTTGTTATTTCATTGGAAAGGATTATAATTCAGCCATTTCCCCAGCGTATTACTTTGATATTTTGACGTGAGATAGATTAGAGGACTTACGTGGCAGACTGCAGAGCTTCGTGATACGTGAGTATCACGACAGGTCTTGCGTATATCAACCAAAAAAATATATGCCAAACAATCGTAACGTCTGTTTATTTGATCCACGCAGTTAGTTTAGTTTTAGCTTCTGACTGGATGATCAGTTAATATGGTTTTTTTTTTCTTTTTTTCAAAAAACAAATTGGCCTAATTGGTGGGTTATAAAAATAGTGCTTGTGTATGTGTATGTAAAGTATTTTAAGGCCTTGAAGGATCGCTAGGCCACACTGATAGGCATTTAAGCTAACAGAAAGAAGCAATGCTACTTGCATTCATCATGTAAAGTAATTCCCTCACTGGGCATTTTCCATCATTCCCTGTTTTGCCTTCTTTCTCCTCTGTTCGCGTTTCCTCTTAAGTTTCGATCCCCTTAGACTAACTCTGCTCTATCTCCATCAACGCTAAGAATTTTTTCAATCATCTCGAAAATTGAATCAATTTTTCAAATTGTCATTTTTAAAAACTATATCGAGAACAAGCATCATATTCTCTTAGTTATTCCCTTCTTACTTCATTTACTTTGTTGACTGGCTAGCACTTTCAGGCACAACTTAGATTTAGTATATTTAGTATCACTTGCCTCTAAACTTTTCTGGAAAATTCGAAAATTGTGTTTAGTCAGGAACAGCAAGCATTAATTATGCAAAAACTTGTGAAACTTAAAAGAAGCTTTGGATCATCCATTGCTCTTCTAAATCATTCATTTCGATCAGTAAAGAGGATGGAACTGCGTTCATCTTTTTTCGATGAAGCTCATCCCATTTCCTTCAGGAGACTTCTTTGCAGTGCTGCTTAGGTTCTTTAAAATGGATAAATTTGTAAAATGGGTACTTCCTTACAGTATAATTTCCAGTCTTAAAAACTTCCCTCACAAAAGTATGACTCAAATAAAATACTTCGAAAGTCTTCCATGGCATCTCTCCTAAAACATTAGAGCAACAAATCCGTGATGTTTTTCAAACTTTTCATTTCCCCACAAGATGAAAGCTGGTAAAATTAGATGGTTTTGATTACAACATCTTATAGATATTTTGTCGAGTTAATCTAAGTCCTTCAAGTCTTTAGTTTTCCCCTAAAGTTTCCTTGAAGAATGCTTTGACATTAGACACTCATATATATATGATTGCCTAGTTATACGTGAAAAAATGAAGTGCAGCAGTTCTGCTGTCTTCAACAATATAATGGCTGAAGACAACTAGTGAAATACCAGTTGTTTCGAAATTTTCTGAAGGATTTTCAACAACTGGGATGGGACTGCTAAAAAATATCACGAACTGGGAGCAGTGTAGAAATGCGGAAAGTCCCTCAATTCCTTTTCCACCGAATGTTAGGATCATAAACCTTTGCATTCATGATGTTTTGAACGTTATGAATTCAACTTTTTTTTTCAACACATAAAGCATTTGATGCGATACAGGATCATTTTTCACTCTAATTCATTGAATGCTCATTTGTCACTTTATTGCAAAAAGTTATCCTAGTTTTAAACCTCTCCGTCACTTTTTTCACCAATTTAGTAGCTTTTAATCCGAAATTAACACAATTCTACGATTATCAATACTTGTGGTAACTGGATCACTGATATCAAAAAATCGTTAAAATGTTTTACAAAACCTAGTCGGTATTTTTGTCGCTAATGGCTCGGTCTGACGACGATATCAAGACAATGTCTCCCTTATATAATTGATATTCCCAGGATTAATTCTGGCTCATCGAAATCCCTAAATAATTAGCTAGAACTCGTGACTTTCAGTAAATGACCCAAAAACACCCCAATCTCCTCCACCACCTTAAAACAAATGCCTTTTCCGGAAAACTTGTCCGAACCTTGCGAAAATTCGATCACACGTAGGAGAGCAATTGTCGTCTTGTTTTGATGGGAGAAGATACATTGTGTGTAATGGCTGGTGTGGTAGAGCGAATTCCCAATATGTCTTTGTCCGGATCTGAGGCGCGAGGTTTCAGGAAGGAGGATGTCACACGCTTTTCCGGATTTAGGCATGATTCCGGGAAAGGAGAATACCTCGCACCTTTCCGGATGTGATATAGTCCCAAGAAAGAAGAATAACTCTTCCATCCCGAATAGAAGGTAGAAAATTTCGTGCCCTTCCAGATATGACATATGATTTTGACAGGGTGTGATGTCTAATCTCCGTGCAAATGTTGGAATTTCAGGACCAAAGCAAATCAGTGGTGATGGGTCATCGCTTATCAACTCAAACGCAGGGTGATGGTCCAGTTTTTGAGGGTGAGTTTTATGTTTATATTGTTCATTTCTTCATCTTTTCAAAGTTACGGTTTTAAAATTCCTTAGAGAAAATGAGTAAAATTCTACTCTAAAATTTCTTAATTATATCGCTATCATGGCAAATAACTCATTACTGAATCAGTTGTTTTTCTTTCCCGTTGAAAACATTCTGATTCTGAGTGTATAGCGTTCGAATAAAGAATAATTGCTAGCGTTCCGAAAAAAATGAGACCATTGATAAACTGATTTCAATGGATTCACTACTTAGCTTCTTTTGGCAAAGTTCTTAATGTTTTTATTTTTTACTTTATCGATTTTAGATTCCGCTTTCCTTATCCTTCCTTGAGTTTTCTCTTTTCATCGTAATTGACTTTTTTTGGATGTTAACCTGCAGAAATTGGATTCGCTATTATTTTCTTTTGAGATAAGTTAAGCCATATATGGGCTTGCCAGGAGTTTGCAGTTCCTTCTCTCAAACTATGGTGGGTTTGCACATCCTGCAGAAATTTCCGGTTCATTTAGAATATCCATATTAGTCAGTCTGTACTTTTTTCTTTCTGCTTTTGAATTAGAGTTAAAGGAAATGATATGGATTCTTTGCAAGTATTGTTTCATTTTACTCCCAAATTGTAGTTTTGAAATGAATTAAAGAATTTCCCCTTTTTATTTGTATACTGGTTTTCCGGATGTTAAGAAGAAAGGTAGAATATTTTAAAGAAGTTAATTTAGTAGATCCTTATATAAAATTTGCTCGAAATGAAATGAAATGATCAATATTTGATGCTATGTCCCAGGGGTGATCAAAGTCAAGATTTTTTTCATCTTGAAAAAAAAAGGCGTAAATTTATGTGTTAGGTTTAATGAATCTTTCATGCTCATTCACGCCTGACAAAAGATATTATTAGGAACAGATTTATAGTCTATAGTTGTAAATAAGTGTTGATTTTATTTGAAAACAATGCACTTTAGAGAAAACATCGCCTCTTATAATTTAAAAGCTTGAACAGAAAGTGCTGATTTGATCTGTTTTAGTGTTAATCACAAGGAAAAACTTTGTTTGTTTTTTTATGACTCTTTTAGCCTTTACAACATATATTTTCAGAGTAATTTTATTTTAATGCTTGTAATGATTTAAGTTTCACTCCTAGTGCAAGTTGTCAAAAATGGGGTAATGAAAATGACCAGTATTCATGATAAGGAAGGAAACAGTCCCCTATTCATTAAATTTAAATATGTTTTTTTGGGAAGGATCCAGTTCGTTCAAGCTAGTACAATTAATTAAAACGTAGAAATTACCCAGTGATTCAGAGTTCCATTGTTTTCTGGATTTAAGTTCTATGACTTCAGAACTCTTCTCTATATGGTTTATTTTTTCTCTTAAGTCCTTTAAATAATAAATTATCGTTAAGTTAAACCATTTGAAATATTTTTTTAGTTGCTTTTTATAGTTTCGAATTTATATGAGTTTATTGAGTCAAAAATGGAAGTACTGCTATGGTCATACATAAATTAAACAGATTTCAAACGATCGTTTTCTTTTTTTTTTTTTTTTTTTTTTCTAGGATTCTCATATTGTTCTGACTACTGGCTATAATTTTAACACAAGAAAAAAGTGATAACATCCATAGGGGCAAGGAATAATCTCTCTGAATAAGTATGNTTTTAACACAGGAAAAAAGTGATAACATCCATAGGGGCAAGGAATAATCTCTCTGAATAAGTATGTTTCCAAAATAAATAGAATTTACCTATGCGTGATTTATCCATTTTAAAATATTAAGTATAATTGTCATTAAAATACCTGCAGTATCATCACTCAGCGGATTTTTATGTTTTTAAGCGACATATTTATTTTCAAAATTTTTGGAGCTGTTGCTCGTGTTTCAAATTGATAATAAAAGGTTTCTTCTGCAGTAATCTTAGCACCAACTCTGTCACTCTTATATAAAGAGAGTTGGATTTGCTTTTTTGTTTAAGAGCTAAATAGAATCGATTAAATGCAGCTTTTAAAAATTTTGAAGTTTATAACAAGTTTATATATTTAGTAAGGCAGTGGATGTAGAACATTGTTTTTTATTACTGCCATGTCTTCAACCAGATAAATTATAGGAGAATAAGAATATTAGCTAAAATTTTCTATTTTCTGGAATTTCCTTTAAGGTAATCTAGTCTTGAGTAAACTTAAATTTTTTCATAATTCTTTAATAACCTTCACCATTATTCGCATTTTGCTTCTCCAGAAGAGTAAAAGGATCATTTGTGAAGGAAAAAAAGATTTGTCTTAGAAGTATTTTTACCAGATTAATTCATATTTGGCTCTCATTCGATATCTCTAGTAAGAAAGTGAAGTTATATAATCTTAGTATTTGAGCGTCATTTCGTAGCAGAACTTTATTGCACATTGCTGAGGAAATTTTGGATATTTAAGCGGAGCAAAAAAATCAGTCTGGTAAAGTGTATTTACTGAGTTTAAACGTAAAATCTTTTTTTAGAAACTCGTATAGATTTTGTTATCATGATATTTTCAATTTAAAAAAAAAGAATCAAGATAAAAAGTGATAAAACACGTCTTAATTATGAAGTTTCTTTCTTATCAACTGTTACACTTTTGTTGCACAAATATTTTCTAATTTTTACTATTCCTGTCACAAGTTTCAACACCGATATCATGGATTTCTTGAATCGTTAGCGGCCAGTTACTTAATACTGTATCGTTGATAATTTTATCTGTTGTTAGGTTTGACTGTTTTTGTTAACCTAACTTTTACTGACACTCTTTTTGAAAAGTGTTTCTTCGTTTTCAAGTGAGAATTCGTAATTATCTCGCGACAGAAATTATCGACAAAAAATGTATTTCCTCTCGGACATTAAATTAAATTTTTATTTCCTTTAGCAAAGTTCATGTTTAACTGATTTCAATTGGTAATTCCTCGTAGAATATGGAAGATATTTTTAAAGTGAACTGAATTTATTTCTTCCGAACATGTCTCCCTCCTACTAGTAATTTTGGTTATTGACTAATGCATAAATTTCGTTAATCTTTTTTTCATGAGTTCCCAGAATTATGCAATTTAATTGGTTATTTTGTTTTCATTTTAAATCTTCTTTCTTAGCCATGCTTGATAACTGATGGAGTTGGATTAAGTTGGCCATGGGAGATGTGTGATTTTTCTACTGATCCTCAGTCTGCATTTATCTGGGGAGAATTAATGATAACATTTTTTCTTCATTTTATTGTTTAACGAGATAACTGAAGCTTCGAAGTCTTCTGTTGTTGTGAATTAATGAAACACAGAAGTCTTGGACTGGAGCTACATTTGCTGATTTGTTTCCTATCTCTTTGGGTTATTTCACTTTGCATGTCTTTGTTATTCATTATTTGCTCTTTTGGTTTTCATTCGTCATGTTTCTACATCGACTAATGTGTTCTGCATCCTCATAAGCATCACAGAATCTAATGTGTTCAGTACACAAACATCTGCTTTTAATCCTTCCGTCTTTTTCTAAACTTCAGCTGCTTTGTGTGTTTAATAGACATGTGCCAAAAAAAGAATCGAATCGTTTTACTTCAGATTGCTGAAATTTACAAGACATCAAAGGTTGTCTTTTTTTCTGCCTCGAATAGAGTTTAAAAGGGGCTGTGCTGAAGGAAGTTTAGGCTGTTTTTATACACAACAAACAGATTCTTTCACCTGTTTTCCAGTTCTTCAACAAACATATGTGTAAACGTGTTTCATGTCCTTTTTTGGCTGATTCTATCTTCTTTTTTGTCATTTTTCAAAACATGATTTTTGATATCTAAAGATTTTTCAGAACTTTGGTTATCCTGATTGTTTCGATACTTTTTTATCAGGATCAAATTACTTTTTTCTTGAACATCATTGTCATTGTTAATCATTTTACATATTTCTCTGTTTTCCAAAATTACATAATTCTTTTGAATTATTTTGATACTTTTATTGCTTTTGAATGAATTTATTTTACAAGTATTTGTTGAATTTTCTTTTTTAGTTTTTTCTTCCGAATAATTTAATACTTTTAACGCTTTCTTATAAATTTGAAATATGAATAAAGTTAATATTGGAAAAAATGTTTATTGGTTTTTTTTTTTCTTTCATTCTGATACTTATTCCTACTTATGTTGTTTTCTCAAGTAGTTGTTATTTTTGCAAGGTTTTTCTCCATCAGTTTGCGCTTGCACGGAAATACTCACTCTAACACCTTGCCTATTGATGGATAAAATTTATTTAAAAATTCTAAAAACGATAAAAATTAGGTATTTCGAACAGAGAATAGTAGTTTCAAAGATTTTTAAACTTTGATTTAGTCAAAACATAGTGTTTCTAAACAAACCTAAACATGATGGAAAACGTTACTGGTTTCCGTTTTGGTGGGGGCACTACTCCATCCCTTTAAATGCAAAAAGAATCTGTCAAAATTTAGGTGTTTTTAATGCAAATTTTCATCTGGCAACTGACATGCTAATACAAAAACTATTAAAAATGAGTTTATTTTTTCCTTACTATTTTCTACCTACGGAAGTGTGAATGAATACTGATAATTTTGAAAATTTTATAATCTCTTGCATCGCATATTATAATATTTTAACCACAAAAAGAAATATTTCTTGTCACTGGTTTACCTCATTTTTAGTTACAATAATGTTGTTCTATGACTGTTCCTAAGATTTGTCCTTTTAATATTTATTAGCAAANAATATTTCTTGTCACTGGTTTACCTCATTTTTAGTTAAAATGTTGTTCTATGACTGTTCCTAAGATTTGTCCTTTTAATATTTATTAGCAAATCCTTATTTCTTACCAATAAATTCTCAAGGCCCTAATGAATAATTTGACCGGGGAAAGGAGCATTTAGAAAAGAAGAAGATGTTATATGACAAGGTGGAGTGATTGTTTTCAAAATCATCGGAGAGCAACAAACGCAGTGGCACACTATCCAGACTCTCCCATCCTCTGATACTTCAGTCGGAAAACCTGATTGAATTGAAGATAACGCATTATTAATTCTTTATCATATCATATCTTGCTGCTCAATTTTGGAGTAGGTTATTTCCGTAATCGTCATCTTTTATTCCAAATATCTGCTGTACTTTTCACTTTACATGGTTTCGTAATTAATAGATTAAATCTACTTATTCACTTTAGAGACTAACGCTTTAAGATCAGTTTATGTTTTTGTTTTGATGGCGCCACGAAATTTATAATTAGTTTTGTAAATTTGATCTTTCAAGCAATACGTTTTTCATAAAAATGAATGTATGAACATCAATCTGCGTTCCAGGTTTTATCAGGTGTTCTATTGGGTCACATGTTCAGGCATACATTAATGTATAGACACGCATCAAGACATATGTTATATGCGCTTGCAAGGTGTGTTTTTTTGTGTGGCTGTTTCAGTAATAATAGTGGTGACAAACGAAGCCAAATCTTTGCGTCCTTAATTAGCCATTTATTTGAATTCTCAACTTCAGCTTTCATCATTTACTTATAGTGCTGTCCCCATCTGTCAAGAATTCTTTCAAAAACTGCAAATTAATTTCGCACCTAATTCGTTGAAGCTATATCATTTTGGCCCAGAAATTTTTCTATTTAGTTTATTTCTAGCAATGAATTTCGTGAAGAAGCGTAAGGCAGTGTAGATGTTTTCAAAAAAAATTTAGGACATAATTGGACTTTTTCCTTGGAAATGGAAGTTTCATGAATAAGTTACTAGTCTTTCCTCTATCATATCACTGAAAACAGGCATTGTGTGATGATCGAATCTTGTTCTGAATTTTGGCTTTTTCTTACATTTGTATTGGTGATAATTTACTTTATTTCATAATGGACCTTCATAATAAATACAATAATTAAATTAGAAAAAGTCTTTTACGTTTTTCTTCAAAGTGAATGTCTTTCTCTCTTTTCTGTCTACAATTTTTCATTCACTGATCCATTAAAGAAGTTCTACATATGGTCGTCCATCATGGAATTTCCCTTTCTGAATTTTCCCTCAAATTTTCATTTGCTTCGATGTCAACATTTCATCCTTGCCTCTGATTGAATCTACGCAGTACCAATCATAGGTGGCATATCACTGCATAATAAGCACTTTGAAATTAAAACAGCACCTCTTCACGAATCCAGAATAGAAGAGGGGCAATAAAATTTTGTAGCAAACTTTATCTCTTCATTTCATCACTTTCTAGAGGTATATCATCACTTTTTTTCCCATAATCAAGTATTCTTGCTGGTGCCGTGATTTTGTGGTGGGGGGGAAGTGACTGAATTATTCAATTGCCTAACAGTCAGTCAATCAATCCAAGCTTCGAGGGTAGTCTAATATTATCTAAAAGGTTAGAAATCAGTCGATAATCTTTATTTGCTGAGGTTATTAGTTCGTCTGTTAGCGAATATCATATGACTTTTTTTTTGGTCAGGATTTTTTTCACTCTGTAATGCCAGTAAACTTCTGGAAATTTTGGTGGCCAAATGGAAGTTTCTGTGTATGTGTGTTTGTGTGTGTGTTTTTTCATGAAGTTTCACCACCCGGTGCACTTTCACATACTACACAACAGCAGTTTACAGTTTTCCCCTTTCCAATACTTGAACTAATCTTTTTATGAATTTCTGCCGATGATTGTCATTGGCTACTGTCAAACATTGCTTTTTGTTAAGCGTAAGTTGTTGTTTCCAGTATTTGCTTGGTTCAACTCTTCGATAAGATTTAAATAATTCTTTATTCTTTAAAAATGACTTAGTGAAAATTGAAAAGTTCCAGTTTTTTTTGCTACTCTCACGCTGAATCTCTCTGATCGCAATCTTAGGCATGTTATGAGTGACTAATTCGTCTAATAGCTTGATGGATCGTCTTTAACGATTTTTTTTTTCACTTCGGCAGATGTGGCATCACTAACTGGACCACCGCATGATAATGTTGTTTTTGGCGGTAACAGCTCAGTGGTACTGTCAGTCACAGAGCAGCCAGCTGTTCGTCAAAATGTCGCAACACGTAGAGTCCTGCGTCCTTCACGTGAACCACAAGCTGGATCCAGTGTGACTGAAGAGTGTGTTAGCAGTACTGCTGCTGAAATCAGTGGAGGTAGCAACAACTTACGTCGGCAGCATCATTTTACTCGTTCTCATCGTGCTCCACGTGAGCAGCATTTACCTGTTCGAAGCTTAAACATTGCGTCGAATTCGGCGTCACACACAGCAACCATGGTGGTTGAGTTGAACGGATCACGGTCACGCAGCCAATCTAGCGCTAATCCGATGGTTTGTTCCTTCACTGTATTAGCCATATGTGATACTACTCTATACGCAGCAAGATTCAGATAGCCGACTATATTGCCTCCATGATTGCACCAAATTAGTTAGTTTCCTAATCTCCCGTCTCTTTTTTCCAGGGCACTTGTTATGAAGATATGTTCCGTCCAAGTCGTTTCGACCAAATCATTAATTCTTCTCCTCCACCGCTTGAAGTAATGGAAGCGTATGCATGGAATCCAGATGATCGGTCATTGAATATTTTTGTTAAGGATGATGATCGATTGACATTTCATAGACATCCCGTTGCTCAGTCTACTGATTCCATCCGTGCTAAGGTGAATTTAAGCTGTTTGAAACAGAATACACAACAGATCTCTCCATCATTACAAAGGAAAAAATCCCCCCATCGAAATCCAAAGTTTTTTTTTTATTTTGGAGAGCTATCATTTATTTTTTAAATTATTGGTTGGGTTTATTCAATTGCCGTCTTTTTTCTTTTCCTGTCTAGATTTCGTCAATTTTTTTTTTCTCTTGAAATCTTTGTAACATAGTGATTGGATTGGACCTACTTTATGCATTATGCAGGTCATGTTTTAGCAGTGTGTGAACCAGCCTTCTATTAAGTGAGTGAAATGAAGATGAGCTGTAATGGTTCCCTTTAATTCGAAATCATCAACACCCTCTGCAGGAAGAATTGTTCTTGTTATGCTAGTGAAGAATGAATTCCTACTACAGCTATTTTCATATCGGAGCATTTCAGTCTAAAGAATCTTCAGCAGTGAAATAGACCTCATCACTCCAACCTAATCTTTTTCACTAGCAATTTTTGACCTTATTTACTCATACTGGGCTTAAATAATAAACTTTGCGTAATTTCCGAGAGCTTATTCAAAGCATTCAATCTGTCTATCGATTAGTTTTCCTCTTTAATTGTGTTTTAAAGATTCTAGATGTTATTATAACAGTTGAGCTGTTTTGTTGCAGATTGGTTTCTCGAAGGGTTTCCATGTTTGGCAAATAAAATGGCCACAAAGACAACGAGGAACGCATGCGTCAGTTGGCGTTGCAACAAAAGCGGCGTCATTGCATGCTGTTGGTTATACTTCGCTTATTGGCTCAAGTAGCGAATCATATGGATGGGATCTAAGTAAATTCTTTCCATCTCTCTTTATCGCTTCATTCATGCACATTATTTCTCATTCATACGTCTAAGGAAGAAATAAACATGTTATCATTAATAGCATCCAGCTGGAAGTGAATTTTTTAGCTATAGATAATGCCTTTGTACTGTCAAACGAAAGCCTTTTAAGTGACTGACTCTCGGAATCCTTATCTCATTCCATGTTTCTTATTCCTTTTTCACCCTATAATTCGTATTAAGGATTAAATTCAATGGAAATTATAGTTTATTGTTGAAATGAATACGTTAGTGCTATTTTAAACTTCTTAATATTATAGTACAAATAAATTGAAGTAACGATTTTATTCAAAGCAATAAAACAATTTCTAGAACACAGTTGTTGTCTAGAGATTGCTTATTAATAGATATCTTCCGATTAAATTAAAATTCTTCGTTTATGAGATTTCAGAAATAATAAATGCCAAAAATGTTTTTTAGTACGCAATAAATGTTATCATGATTCAAAGAATACTAATGGCTGGACATATCCCAAGTGCATAGTGCGTGATGAGAATCATCTTGCCCCTGATCAGTTCTACTGTATTCTTGATATGGACGAAGGATATATGGCATTCGCTTCTGATGTCGATTATTATGGTGTGGCATTTACAGGTTTGAAGGGCCGAGAACTATATCCGATTGTTTCCGCTGTATGGGGCCATTGTGAAATTACAATAAAATACCTCGGAGGGCTTGATCGTTAGTTTTCCATGGCTTTTCAGTGTTTTAATATTTTAAGATATCGAACAACCCAAAGTTTGTTGATTAAAAAAATGTGTTTTTCATCTTATAAGGAAATTTCCCTGTTTTGCCGAAACTAAGCTGGTTTTGTTTTTTATTTGTAAGATTCCCAGTACTAACAAAGTGGTTAAACTGGTAACATTTTTAAGCTTCCTATTTTAGTTGTTGACATCCCGTTGCCGGTGTCAAGTCAAGCTGCGAGCATTACAAAAAAATTAAAAAATAGTGTTTACATTGTTTCAAAAAGTAAGAAACACGATATGGAAATTTAAGTAACTTAAACTCTTAAAAATACCATTGATTCCAATTCAAACTTTAAGCGAATTCATGCCTCCTTATGATTATTACATATTTTATTTGCATTAGTTTTATTGGCGAAGTTTGCGAAAATTGACATAGTTTAATATGCTGTTTATTCTTCACTGAAATCTCAAATTTGGAGAATAAAACGAGTATGCTAGAAGAGTCAGCATTAAAAATTATATTTCAAATGTTCTAGGTTTTTAGCGAGTTACCGTGCTTCCGAAATTCTCCTAGCTTAATGTTTATTTCTTCAAGTGCAAGATATTTTCCCACACAATAGAAGCTTAGGAATAACTTTAGGATTATTCGGGATTGGTTTGCTCTTCTGGAGAAGAATAACTTTCTTAATTTTTGTTTTAACACACTTTAATAGAAATCCATAATCTTTTAATATATATTTTTTCTCTTGCAGCCGAACCATTAACACTTTTGGAATTATGTCGCCGATCAATTCGGACATATTTAGGGAAAGAACGCATATGTAGAGTACGGGAGCTAAGGTTACCAACTGGCCTGAAAAAATATCTGCTATACAAATGTTGACAATTTGGCTGATGGATTTACAAGCACAATTTCAGATATTTTGTTTAGATTTTGCTTTATCTTAAATTTTCTGGATTTTCCAAATGTTATTTATTTTATTACGGGTTTTTTGCCAAACTAAAAAATTGTGACAGATTGAACTACTTTTGAAGATATTGCAATTGTATTGTATTGTGATTTATAAGGTTTTGCGATTTTTTAAACATGCTACCTTGGAGGTATATTTTTTTTATCATAAGAAACAAGTAAATCAGCTGGTAAGTCTGGCTTTGAAATGTTCACGTTCGCTTTAGCGAAAGGTGTATTTCTCAATTAATTTGCAACTTGGCATTTGCAGAATACAGCAAAAGTATAATGAATTATTTATTTTAAAAATCTTGCATTCGGCGCCGTATGTTTTTTGTTCATGACATGTCGATTTATTTCAATGATTTTTGCTTATCTTTCTGTAAAACTGAATTAGGAAATCAATATCTCTATTTTGAGAAAAGAGAAAAAGATTGATTTCTGATTTCATTTAGTAAATGCGTTTTGAAATTCGGGAAGGAAGGTTTTTTTTCCCGAAATTATCATATTTTATTAAATATTTAGGATCACCTTTTTGTTGTATTGTCATTTCGATTTACTACACTGAACTATACCGTATATATATATATATATATATGTTTAGGACATATTTGTGTTTGCTGTATCTTGTACATTCATGCAATAGTACTAATTTACATCATCTAAACTTTTTTTCTTATAAAAAACCCAATCACTTATTCTTATCATATATTGCTTTTACTTCGCTTCGCACGCTTTCTGTTTAGTTGATTTATCCCGTGTCAAGTTACGATTCCTTGAATTAATCCGAAACCCTTACACAATTTTCTTTCATTTGGTAATCAGCAGCTCATGACCGAAATTGAATAGAAGACTTGAAATTTTTTCTTCTGGATTCTGAATATTTATTAGGAGGATGTTCTAATCCTATATGAATTTGATTCTCTAGAATTCAAAAAAAAAATTTTTTTTTTTTTTTTGAGGTATAATGAATGTATGCAAGTAAATATTTTGTTACATCAATTTGTGTTGTGCTTTCTTGTGTGAAAATGATATTTCTTTGCAGTGATTAATTTACAGATTGTGCTAAGCAAAAAATTCAAAGTGTGCTTCCTAGTAGCAGTAATAGCGAAGTCTTTCACACTATAGAGATACAATAAACAATATGCTTTCCATTGCAATAACAAAGCGTTTGTTTGTTTTTTTCTTTTTTTGTTTGGTTGGATCATATTTCTATATTTGATGAGTTAATCATTGCTCTAATTATTAATGCTTCTTCCTTGATCGCTGAAGCAGAATGAGAAGTAGTTGCATAATCAGCTGATAAATCGTTTTATCGTTATGAGAGCATTATGGTGTGCCGAACAGGTTACCGTGTGAATAAAGAATAACAGGAGCTAGCGTAATCCGCACGTCAAACAAAGAAATTATTTCGATTCAAGAGTGCCAATTAACCTAGAAATTTGAGGGTATATGCTCTGCTTTTTATTAAAAAAGGGAAAAATTGGTTGGGAAGAGGGTTTAAATTCCACCAAAAGAAAAAAAGTCATTTCATCGACTGGAAGCGATCCGGGAGTTGAATTTAGCTCTCGAAGCTGCTTACAGCAGCCGCAGTATATTTATTTAGCGTAAGAACATTTCTAATATTTCAAAATTTTCACCCCCAAATTTTGTTTTGTTTGATCGTTGCCATCATTATGCCCAGGAATCTTCGACTTAAACAGCAAGTAATTTGTTGAATGAGGCTTAACTTGGTCAATTATCGTTACTCGAGACTCTCTACAACTTTAACCACAAAATGTACATAAGAAAGTTAACTGTCGAGGAATGCGCAAAAAATCATCACTATCTGAACAATCTGAAGCCTCAAATGGCCTCATCTATATTGAGATTCTTGTATTCCGGAATGATTCAGGAATGAATGAAACAGGGTTGGTTTATTAGCGTTTTTTCTTGATCACATAATCTGCCATTGTTCGTAGTGCTGATATTATCTCTTCACCTAAAGCTATTATTATTTGTTTTGTAATGATTTCACACTGATAGTTTTTTTTTTTTTTTTTCTAACATCGTATACGCATGCTGATTAAATAAAAATAATGCTTCAAAACATGAAGATAATCAAACAAATTTGAACTTACGCTACGCTATCCTAGAATTTCGAACCTTAAATTTAATTAAGATAATTAAACCCTTCTTTTATGAGTACTAAACACTTAGAATAATAATATCAATGATTGTAACAATGTTATGGTAGATGCAGATGCAAAAAGTCATTAGGAAATTACATTTGACTAGCTATCAAATTTGGGACTCACCAGTGGGTTCAATGAATCGTGCCGGAATGCTAAAGCCGAAATTGTTTGCGTCTTCCGGCCTCAGCTCGATCCCGTAGATATAAGGTACACCTCTATCCTGCATATAGTCGATGCTTGTCCCTGATGCTGGATCTGTAGTAATTTACCCATTTAACCCATTTAATCAAAAAGTAAACTATAATAGCTAAGAATTTAATTACAAAACTCAAAGGTCTGTGGCTTTTATTAGTCCATATTTGTAAAAGCCTAGTGAACAAACATCTAAGAAACTAACACATTAGCTCAGAAATTGTTCCGTAATTATATTTTGCGCCGGTTTTTTTTCGTATGGCTTCTACCGCCAAACTGGCTGCGTGCTTCTGAAATCATTCATTTTTTCTTTCTTTTTTTTTTTTTTTTAACAGATATATTAGACTAATTTCCTTTCGGACAATTAGACCTTGTCAGGCCTAGCTGATTGAGATATTTTTTTATCAATTTTAAGATAGTTGTAAAGTTTGCTACTAGACATGTTAATTTAAGTTAATCAAGAAGTTGCGATAAATGTTTCTTTTCAAAAAAAGTTTAAAAATCATTTACTGGATTAGGTGGAAGCATACGACAAAACGGTATGGAGTGTACCTAAGAAGAGAAGTGTACCTTTTCTTGTTCTAAAAAAGATTTAATTTTAGAAAAATATACCTGGTCATAATAATTGTTCGGTTTAGCACTAGTATAACCCCACGGTCCGAGAAATAGCTGTCCATAGCTATGCAAACTAACGTAAACCTTGAGGTCAGGAATTTGATTAGCGATAAAATCACGGATACCTGCTGTTTCTACCTCACTAAATGCAGCTGAGCCAGGATAAATGTTAGAACATGGACTACGACTTGTTCCTGCTTCTGAAAAACATCTAAATTTTCAATTAAAAAGGCTAGAAAATATTGAAAATTAAATTCAAACAATGAGCTAATCTCACTTTCTGTTAGAAAGCATTTATTAAATTATAACTATATATTTTCTTGCTTCTGAAGTTTATCATTCATCATATGATGAAGATAGCGAAAGATTTAATTAATTACATTGAGGAAAACCGAGCTAGTAATCGATCGAAGGGCAAAATAATTCATTAGCCAAGCTGACCAACTTCATAAGTCAAACAAATCCGCATGCAAACTCAATGCGATCAATCATGAAGTTGTGGAGAGTCATTGTTCATACTAATTTACTAACTGTTCGTCATAGTCTAATATTTCGTGATTAGTTTGTAAAACTTTTCGAAGCATTCTTCTGAATCTGACTAGATCATGAAAAGGACTTCTTGCTAACCTCCCCATCGATAACCCCAGTTTCTGTTCGCATCAGCGCCAACACACCACTTATTCACTGTCGTATTCCTTGATCGTGTCTTCCGCCACAATCGATCCTAAAACTCTGACCGCTAAAGCATTCCAGGCTAATTTAGAACAAAGCAAGAAGGTCACTTGTACCTCTGAGGTATCATATCATTTCTGGACCCTACAAGTTTTCTTTTCAAATTACAACATTTTTTACTCTTTGTGATTTTTTTTTTTTTTTTAATATTCAATAAATTAAAATGTTATTTCATCAATTCTGTTTTAGTTATTCACTACTATGGTTGCAATTTTTATGACAGAAGAAAAAAAGTTGGCTAAATATTTTCTAAATCGGAAAAATGAACAGAAGCTAGCTCAACTAATTAAGTCGAAAATATTCTACAACTTAAATTATTCGCTGTTTGAGGCAAATCAGTTCCAATCATTCATTTTATAATTTCTTAACATTTGGAGGGAATTTTTTTCGCTTCTAATAGAGAATCCATTAATTAAGATGATCAAAATTTATTTCTAATTTCATTGTCTAAATAACTCTTTACTTAAACTCTCTTTTTTTGCTTTTTAATTTGAAATTCTGCCAGGTTTCAAGGATCATTGGTGAAATAAAAAAAAGAAATTTTATTACTCAAATAGGTCAAAAATTTTAGGTTGTTTCTTCCATTTGGGTAAAATAAATTATGTATTCACTTAAATTTTCATCTCAAATTTAACATACTTAATGATTTTCTCAAATTCGTGTTTTTCAAATTACATACAGTGGTCATACTGTATTCGTATCCATCTGGATTAGCCACTGGAACGATGTACCAATTGAACTGTTCTATCATACGTGTCGGGTCAGAATCCTTCCCATATCTAGTTACCAGCTGAAGATAAACTTGACCTTTCACCTATCCTTTCAACTTCAGACCTATTTGTAGAGGTCTTTTAACTTTTATATAGCATTGAAAATTTGATTGAAGTCTAACCTTGCTAACAATATAAAGAGCTACAGCAGGTGCAATCCACTCTCGAGCATGAATCCCGGCATCAATAAATATTGCTGGCTTCTGTAAGCTTTCTCCTTCTGCTTCGATCTATATTGGATAATTTGCATCATTTTCTCTTTTATTCATTCCGAAACTTCTTTGATCACTGATTTCTTCATTGAAATAGTACGGTCTCAGATTTAAGTTGCAATTCTAAAGTTTTTATTTATTCTGAAGAGGAAACAAATTGCACTGCACTGTCCTTTTTTATATCTAATATAGTTTCTTAATTGATAAATAAGCTAGAAGAACTTTACCAACAAAAAAAGCAACACTAACTTTAATGCCAATTAAATCACGACCCTCGTATGTTCTAGTAATATTAAATACTTCAGTTAAGTTCGGATATTCCTTCGAGATCTTTTTCAGGTAACTCATAATCTAAAATAAAAAAATTAATTGATAAATAAATCGGCAAAGGAAAATATTTCCTTGAAGACACTTAATTAATAACTAATTCTACTTCCAAATATCAGCTTGTAAGCTCAAAAAACTTGACTGAACTGTGATGCACCACTGTAGATGAAGTGTTTTTAAGATGAACCTTATCGTATCGGTGATAAGCAAGAAGATTGAAGTCAGCTAACGAATTATTTCTCGCAGAACGTCGTAAACGATATTTCATTGTACGGGATAGATCTTGTCTTTCTCGGTCTATTTCTCTACACAAATAAATTTTCTGCAGATTTCGGGAACAGTAAAACAGCTTCTTTTTATTGCAAGGATGACTTTCATAGACATTTAGTAAGAGTTTTAAATCTAGTTCATTCATTTGTCTCTATCTAAAATTAACAGAACATTGAACAGTTGAGGAAAAACGTGAAATATTTAACAGTAGAACATTTCCCGTCACTACAATGGCTTTCTGGTACTTTTTCGTGGTCTACGTAGAATCTAGGTGAGAGCAGAAGATATTCTTCAGTAGACATTATGAATACTTTACAATGTTGTTAGCTAATTAGGCGTTAGTCTCCTCAAAACTTGTAAAAACAAAATTTTCAGAAGAAGAACTTTTTCACTTTCTGATAGATTTTTTTTTTTTTTTTTCAGATAAGATCTGATATTTTTCGCACGCCGTTTAAATGAATATTAATTTTTCTATTTGGTTTAGGAATAATCTAGTTATGAGTGCCAAAAACAGAAAAAATTGTATGGTTTTGAAAATTTGCAATCAAATGAGATAAAAACTAATTAGAAATATAAAATAATTAATAAGAACTTTTAAAATTAGCCTACTTCTGTATGTCATTTGCAATAATCTGCACATCACTAATGTCACGAATTTTTAGCACTGCCAAGAATGAATCCAAGAATTCTGGAGCGACCAGCACATCGGCATGATTATTATACATGTTTGGTTTAGCCCATATATCAATCAGCGTCCTTTTCGCCTCCGGAAAATCCAGGAAGTATTATTAATGAATCCGTCTACATTGGCTTTTTTTTTAAAAATACTCGATTGTCCACTTCGAAGTGAAAATTTCATGACTAATAGATTTAAATCACTGATAACGTTTGAACAAATTTGAAATTTGATTGCATGGCTTATCATTTAACGATGATGTGTAGAAGAAACTATCATGTTTAACTTGCATGATTTAAAGTAAAGCCATCAGCTTCCATTTCCTCTAGCCAATCCATTGTTGCTGTTGGAAATCGTATCAAGCTATATCTAAATTTGTTAATAAATTAATATAAAATTTATTGTGTAAGTTTTCTGGCAATTTATATTACTCCATAGCGTATGAAATGAATACTAGAAAGAAACAGAGTGATAAGAATGATAATAGAGTAACTTCTCGATTGTACTCATTATCAAAATGAAACAAAACAATCCTAATATTGCATAAATAAAGGAGAAAAATACTATAAGGAGAAAGAATTACCCGCGATAGAGTTTTGTCGTACTGCACAGATAGCGTAAATATAAGGTAGCAAAGAAAACAGTAGCAGTAATCCACATCTGCAGGTGGGTTAGAATTAAAGTTGAGGAAGCATCTCAGGCAACGATCACTGTACACGCTGATAACGATATGATGGTGGATGACATTAAAAACGGAAAGAAATTGAAAAGTAGTTCAGTTTAAATTAATGCTGTTAACTAATCTGGCATTTCTCACTAACCTCCTCAAAGTTCTCAGTAATCGAAGATGCTCAGTTACAGATGATTAAATCTCGGGAAGCTATATTTCAAATTTGTCAACTGACCATGAGAGCCAGGATAATCTTCAGGTTCTGGCGGATTTGACTGTAACAATAATGCTTTTTGGTCTGTCTGTGAATATTTCGTTAAATTCTTTGAATTATATCTATTGTAACAAACTTTTATCTTTCTGTGCTACATTTGCTTTAAAGATTGTGGGAGATTAAAATATATTTACACGGAATAGCATTTGCTTCATATAATTTGTTAATATGATGTCGCCATTCATTATTATTATTATTATTATTATTATTATTTATTACAACAACTAAAGATTTCACTTGGATCCAGTTCACATCGTGTGATTTGGCCAATTTGACTTAGGTATTATCATGAAAAAGAGACACAAAGGAAGAAGTAAATTGATAGATGCAAAGGCAATATGTAAGTGATGGAGGAAGACAATTATTACTGATTACTGAGACCTGAACGATGATTTTAGGAGTTGTGGTGAAGAATGTAAACGAATTTTCGGTGTTTTAAATAAGGTCAAATTCCAGGAGTTCTCAGTTCTCAGTCTATTTCAATCTTATTACATGGTTAATAGTCGCTTTGGACTGGCAAAAATGGATGAATGCTTAGAAGGTGGTTTATAAAGCGTAGGCAATTACCTTAATTCTTTGCCTATTGTTATCTAGGCCTGAGGCACTTTTTCGGTCCTCTTCTGACACCTTCCATAATTGAAATAATTGATTTGGTAGCACGAAATAAAATCCTCAAAGCTATCAGAGGACACACTGATGGAAGGAATTAATCAACACTAATTAGTTAGTATGGGACTTTTAAGCTTTGATCATTAAACTGGAAGTTATCTGTCCTCGGCTTTTCGGGTGGAAGTTAAAACGATTTGTTTATGTTCGTTATCTGAAATATCAGCCAAAATTACACAAATTGTATACTTTAGATAGAAGATATACGTAGCCAGTACTTGCCAGAATCATTCCGAATTGACTGATGTTTAGAATGATGTGAGAACAGATTTTCTGACAGGAAGCAAAAAAAGTGCTGATTTGCAAATTTTATGAGGGTAATTTTATAATGATTGAAAGGTTTACAAATCACCACCAAATCTAGCACACTGTCAATGCTATTAAAATTTTGAAATGTATTGCTAATCATTGTGCTTACTATTATCAGTAACAAATATCTAAAGAATGTCTGAGATGCATAAAAATGCATATGATAATTACTAAATTCAGGAAAGTGTCTCGTTTATTTCCTTTGAATTTCTTCTGAATCACTAAATTGAAGGAGGAGTGATTTAACGGATTAAAATAAAACCAAAAAAAAAAAGACGCTTCTACAATAAGTGAAGCCATAAAAAAATGAACTTAATGATAACGGTAGTAGGGGAAAGATAGCCTATTGGAGTGCTGAACTGATATGATAAGGCAAATGTCTAGTGGAATTTATACTTGAAACAAATACAAAACAGAATTTGAGAAGAATATTAGCCAAAATGATTGCATAGCTGATGAGTAAATAAGCGATGAAGTCATTGAAGGATATTGAGATTCATTAAAATTAACTTCTAGAAGAATTTCAAAGGAATAAGAGGAGAGAAAGAAAGGAAAAAATAAACTTGTGGGCTGAAGTTGATTTTTGAAGTATTGACTATATAGTTCAACATCAGCTTTAGTCTACTGATAAACCACTGTACGAGTTCTCTTGTCTTTTATCACCACAATGCTAAGAAAAACTGATAAGTGTTGAACGAAAGAGAGCTAAAAATGATTAGGGACAAAATGAAGACAAAATGTAAAAAGTTCGAGTCGAAATCAATCGACTAGTTAAAATTCCGAAAAATTTATGCCCATTTGCTATGAGCAGAATAAAAATAATAAAAACTAAGATAGGAATAGCTTTAAAGGTTTGCAGCTGTTTCTGCAAATGTTTACAACATGATTTAGGAAAAAGTTTTGCTGAGAGACAAAACTGCTTTAATATTTCGTGCCGAAAACTAGATCTTATAGACATTATTGCTGAAAATCGAAGTTATATACGACTAAAATTTTAATTATTGCAAAGTATTTAGAGATATCATCGTCATACTGATTACATAAAATCATTCATTTCAACATTTATCCTTAAATTAAAAAAAAAAAAAAAATTCATAATTTTAAGAAAGAAATCGCACCGATTCCAGCAATAACGGAGCGTCATGGAATTTGCTTTCTAATTTTAATTTCATTTGCATTACCAAAAATTTCCAGAAGATTTGATTAATATTTATGAATGAAAGTGATGTGATCAATCATTTTGCATTTTGACGAGATGTAAAATATAAATAAATATAGAGGAATGATTATTACTGATTCTGAGTTAAATTAATTGAATAAGATTTGGATGCGAAATATTTATATTATTTATGAAGCATGATGCTTTGTACTTTATTTTTCAGAAAAAATTGATAGACCTTTGCAATAATCTCTAACGAACGAAATCATGGAAAATTTTCCTTACTTTTTCATTATACATCTAGCAGCTGCAGTTAAAAGCAAATCTAGCTAATAAATCGCTATAAAATTATTATATTCTTCGAGAAGACAGACTAACTGATTGAATATGAGCATCTTTCAGTATAGACTGCAAATTCATATGAACATTTAAGTTTGTGGAACAGATGAAATCGCAATATTCGCTGCACTTTTTTCGAGAAAGAATAAAAAAGCTTGGTGCTAGCCGACCACGTAAATAAAATTGTGAATGTTTAATTGAGAGATCATAAATAAGCTTGCATATTTCATTAACCAGATATTACTCATAAAATTATTCAGTTTTTCTTACAAATTAGCAACTGATAAATTTTGTGACAAAGAGAGATAGCAATTACGAAATTTACTGATAGTAAGGACTTCCTGTCTCTTTTACTTCATAGAGAGAGATAGAGAGAGGGAGAGACAGAGAGAGTCCTTTGCCAGTTGAAAAGTTGAGAAGATTGGCTTCTAAAACTAGACCAAACAATTCTGTCTACTTTCCACAGTTTCAGTAATAGCAATTAACCACAAAATATTATCGAAAATATCTCCTTCGATATTTTGGAAAAACAGAAATGAAGTGAAATGAACATTGTATGTCATTTCGGGAAATAATAAATTGAAATATGCTACCACAGTGGCACTGGAGTGGTAAATGAGGGAGAGACTGTACGGCAATTGGATATTTCCGGCAATGAAGTGAAAAAAAAAATGGTATTATGTTTAACAGCTCTCACTTTCATTTATTGCTTCCACCATGAACATTACAGATATTATAGAATTGACTATAAAACACATAACCACCTGTCTATCTTATGAATATTTTAAACCACCTTTTCGAAGAACAAAAAAAAAATGAAGATAAAAATAAAAATGATCGTACTTGACATTGTTTACCTGCGAATTTGAGATTACCAATGATCTATGGGAAAATCTTTGGAAATACAAATACTCGTGTCCTGATTTGGATGGATTTTGAAACAAATCATTTCTATCCCCGCAATGGAACAAAAATTCTTTTCAAATTTGGGTGACAACAGCTTGATACTGATGAACGATGTCGCAACTTATCACTACTCAAATTCCACTTCGATTCATCTCATTCATCTCATCTATTTTTGCCGAATCAAATCAGAGGTTTGATTCCTAATCAAAGATAGATTCATTTTCGTCGGATGTGAACTTATTATCGTTATCTGTCAAGGACTTCTCCAGCTGACCTATTTAATAACAGAAATGGTAAGATAACGCCAACATAAGTGATAAAATAGAAGCTGAAAACAACAAAAAAAAACAGTGCTAAAGATGGCTCAAACAAGTATAACACAACAATTAAGGAGCTTAATTAGTGACTTTAATGTATGTGATACTATAACTATGGAAAGTGGAGAAATAGTCAATAGTGTAGAGCCTGCAAATACAATTGAAAAAACTTGAAGTTATTTACTAAAAGAGAGAAAAATAATTTGAAAAGTAGTGAGAAACAGACCTGATTAGAAATTATTTTTTTCCAAAAATTTAAATAATTTTTTGAAATCAGTCTAGTGAATCAGAAGTATGGAAAACGAAATGTGTTCATGATTTGAAAACAAATGTTCTTGTGGCAGTTTGATTTACCAAACTGTTTAATATTTCAGATTGTAACTCCGACTGTGCAGCTAATTCAGTGCATATCCATTTTAAGGAATAACGTGAGTACAGCTGTAATTTTATGGAAATTTTAATTCTTCCTCCAGACTGGACCAAGTTCGAATTAAGTGGAAAACCTAAAACCACGTGGTCTGGCAATAATACGAGGTAATGCTCGACGAAATAATAAATTGTTTGATTCATGATCCTGTCCAAAATCACTCAATGCTGCAGTTCGAAATTATATCAAAGAAGAAAAATCCAAATTTTCAACTATTTAAATTATTTAAAGTCATCTCGGTTTCTTGTTTTCAATTTTTTTTTTTTTTGTATCTAAGGAAAATCTATTGTCTTCCGATTATGCAGTAATCGGTAACTGAAAAAAAGGTTTATGCGTAGAATAAATTCTAGGTTTCTAAAACATCTCATCCAGTTTACGATGTGAGACATTAATAGTATAAGAATTTATTAAAACTCATCGCATGAGACAATTTTTATTAAACTGAAAGTTTGCAACCTGGAAAATAACAATATGACGAATCATCATCATTTTTTAATATATTAATATTCTGTATATAAAAATATAAGAATGAATCAACAAGGAAAAGAGCCTACCACGAAAAATGAGATTTGCTGAAAAAGCAAAGGGACTTTGTATCCAACAATTTATGATGAATTTACATACTCGATATAACATTTTCCAGGAGCTGCTAAAAAATCATCCTTCCAGTAATAATTCAACAAAATCACAGTACGATTTCTTTACTGCATACTTTTGAGCGAATTCCTGAATTGCACGCCGACGTTTTGATGCTACCAACTGATAACTGAAACAGTGGATATTCATTCCGTTAACTGAATGAGTGAACATGAATAATTCAGCATTAACAACTATTAGCTTCACCAATAAGGTCAATCCGGCGTTTTATTAATAAATGCGAATATAAAAAGATTTTTTCCTGTTTTACAAGATGAACAATGGCAAATAAAAATATAGCGTGCAGTTTGCTACTAAGAAAGCTATCAACAAGTCATGCTTTAAAGATAAAAGTTCAATTACTTGGATTTAAATGAACTATGAAGAGGACTACGGTTGGTTTCTTTCATACAGTTTAAATTGATATCTGAATATAACATCAATTTATAAAAATATCTGATCCCGTATCGCACAAAGAAGAAAAAATTAACAGACTTTTCCAGTTCAACGGTTTTTCTTCGAGCAATACTAATGATCGTATGTCGCAGAAGAGTTGGTAAAGCGCTGCTGGAAACTACACAACCATCAACCAATGGTCCTGGCAAACCACATCTGACATAAAAAAAATTAGGAAAATTTAACGTAAATTATTAACGGAAGCTTTCAGTTCAGTATGCAGAGTTCAAAAAACTTCATACTTTGTCCAATCGCCAATTATATTAATCCGAACAAGTTCGCTTTCCACGTGTGAAATGAAAATCATAATCAAATCCGGTCTTGTGCTATTCTCACTACTGCGTAATGAATTATCGCTCGTCATAGGAAACATTTCCTCTAAAAATAATTGAAAAACATATTCAAATGTAAAACTGTAAAATAAATATGAAAAGAAACAAATAAACAGCTAAAATATACCATATGGAAAATAGGACATATCTTCGATCCTTTCCAAGAAAACCACATACACACGCTGATCGGAATTACGCTTCACAAATATAATTTTTTCTGCATCACTTTCTAAAATATGAAATGTTTCATGAACGACGAACGACAAGCAGAATAATGAAGAGGACCATGGCGTATACAAATTTTCCAGAGAATGCTTTACACTCTCACTCGGAAATGGATTCGTAAACTCTATTTCATTTAAGCCTTCGAAAAGAAGCTTTCCCAGAGAGTTTCTAAATCTAAAAGTTTTACTTTCTAAATTAAAATTCATTCCTTGAAATAACATAGCACCTTTTGTTTCATTTCCAAAATCAACTCCTGAATGACTTTTTGTATGCAGTTGCGGATGTGTCCCCGACAATTTATTCGACCGTCCACTACTACTACCACTAGTTCGTCCAGCTGACCGTTCATCACTGGATGAATGACTCACTGCGCAACCACCTGAAAGAAGTCAATAGGAGCAGATTTATTCAAAAAAAAAAAAAAAAAAGCAGAGAAATAATCTAGTATATCAACTGGTAAATTAAATTCAACAACTCTGTCTCATACAATGGAGCCAACTCCCTGCGACAACTTCACTCTTCCAAAATGTTTCTGCATGAAATATTTTGAAACAAAAATTTTCAAAACAAAGATTTAGGAAATGTTAAGGCTAGCGTGGGGAAAATAATACAAATCATTATTTCAAAACGAACCAAAATCACGTTGAGACGTCCTGGCTGTGTTGTGCTCTGAATCGACATGTTCGTCACAACTCACAACAGAGACATTAGTACCACAACTGGCAGATAAATCACAATCAGCAAATGACGACTGCTGCTGCTGCTTCCGTACACGTTCTGTTGGCGTCGTAAAGGCTATTTCAATATGTGGATCAGTCCACCACAAACAGTGTGTGAAACCATCAATGACATAATTATCCAGATTTTCTTCTGCCTGCTTCGGTTCTAAAACTTCAGTAATACTAGGAACTTTTACACATACCAATTTTAAAACTCGAATAAAACTCAGCATGTTATCGGATCAGAAATATGTTCACAGGAATAAGTTGTGTTTCTAAATCCTTTTTATGTTAATTATTATTAAAGTCTTTTCTTACTCCACCAATTTTCTCGCTCTTTCTCAAAGAATTAAAACGGTACAAATGTTGCGATTTATATAACATCTATATTGTTATCTTTGATAAAAGCACCCCATTAATAAAAGCAGGAGAAATGAGACCATATCAACAACTTTAAAAATTCCACAGAAATTCTAGGACGGATAACTTATTACAAAAATTAATATTAACTGCGTTCGGCCGAAAAAGCGGTACTCCAATCACCAGTCCAGTAGGGATGCGTTTCCACTTCAACACCTTCACCCAATTCTGCTAACAAACTGCAGAATAAGCTACTTGTATTTTCCAAATTCATCTGAAAATCATGTCAGAATCATATATTCTTTTTTCTATACTCAGCAAGTTCTAGGAATCTATCAGTAAGAGAATCAAATAATGGCTTAATAAAAAATTTTCGAATAAAACGAAATCAAAGTTACTGGACGAATCGATTCGGGAAAATCGATGAAATCGATTCGATTCAAACTACTTGACTCCTTAAACTTCGATTTAAATTTTACTGCCATTATACTATATCATTACTATTCATACTTCAGTACTGACTCAGCATAAGCATGAACAAGATCCTATTGTTCAGCTCTACAGTTTTTTTTTTTCATGATTCGTTAGAGGCTCTATTGACCCAGCACTTCCAATTAAATTACTTGAAGACTGATGCTGATTAAAAGCATCCAAAAAGCTTTTCTGCTTTTTATTAGGAGAGCTGCTGTATTTTTGAAGATAAATGGTTAATTAAGTCAAAAAAACCTACGACATTAGCGAGGATATCCATAGCATTACGTTGACCATCGCGAACATAAAATAAGCGAACAGTCTGTAGCAACTTTGTTGGTGAGCGGTCAACCATTTGATGCAAGTCGTTATAAAACTGATTACTAAAAATCGAGCACTACATGCACTCATAATCACTATCAGCTTTTCAAAAAATTACGGTGCAAAAAATAAAAGAAAACTCTTCATGAAAAGAATACATTCTTTAGACAGAAGAAAATTAGCATTTTTTTGACCAGGAAAAAATTGTCCTAATTTATTTATATTAATGCCTTCAAACAAATAACTCGGTAAAATTACTTGGAAGAATCAAGAAGTAATATATCGCCAGACTTGTAACTTTCTTCTGAGATTAAACCCAGATCATAAAGAAGTACGCGGCCTGCATTGCAATCAGTTGTTGGTCTAGAAAAATCACTTTTTTTTCAAGAGAAATTTTTTAAACAGTTTTAATATAGCCAGATTGTTTGAAATTATTTCGTTTTTCAGTATTAATAAGATGAATATGTGAAATTAACATTTCTTTCAGGTCATTAATTTAACATTTACAGGAGATGGTATGCAAGTCACTTGCTTTGAAGGCTCAGCAAATCTAGACAATTCCTTTGAAAGTGGTTCACGAAGCCAGACATTCCGATCGTCTGAGGAACGCAAACAACTTTCTCCTTGTGACATTCTTTTCCTGATATCAGTTAGCTCCGCAATAACACGATCTGTTTCTGGTGTTGGTTGTAATGGTGGAATTACAGAGTCCCTGAATAGGAATGGGGGATGTATAGAAGAAAAAAATGAATCGTTCTCAAAAATGTAATGATTTTAAGCTTCTGAATCATTTCCGATGAAATAAGTCAAACAGCTCATTTCTTCAATTTCAGAACTATCCAGTCTTTCACTTCAACTCTCGAACTTGAATCGCTCCTCATCCTACTTTTTTTTTTTTTTGAACTTACAATCTACAGTGTGTCTTTTCGAATTCGGGTGGTATGCGGAAAAATTTCACAGCATTTTTGGAATCCACTGAAACTTTAACGCCATTCTGAAAATTCTCCCTTTCTCTATTGTTTGTAGCTGCATTTTTTCCAGTCGCAATGCATGATTCCAGTTGTACAAGTAATGTGTAAGCTGTATGATAAGGAGTGCGTAATACAAAAAAGGCAGATGGACAACCTGCAATAAACAGAAGCTACCAAAATTACATGCACGCAATAAAAGTATAAAAAATTCCTTAAATCTATGACATGTCCTGTTTCTGCTGAATGCTAAATTACAGGGCATTATTTAAATTAACAAAAGTTAAGCATTTTGAAAGAAAATTAAGCATTTTAAATAAAATAGGTTTAAATACCTTTAGAAACGGTAGAGAATTTGGTAGCTTCATGAATTGAAAGAAGAGTTTGCTGCCGGATGAGGAAGTACTTGAACTTGGTGATATCAATCGCTTGACTACCAAATTTAAATAACAACTTTTTTTCATCCATGATGTCATCCTGCTTCCCATAACTCTGTGAACAGTCAAAATAATTATATCCTATCGAAGTTTATTACTTGGCTAACACACTGCTATGTTGTGATTAAACAATTTATATACTAGTACACACTATTCAAGAAAAGAACTAGACTGAGAACTATTTCTTAATATATGAGAAAATAATATGTTCTTGAAAATATTACAGTAGTACTCACCAAAGCCGAAAATATCGTATACAATAAATTTTCTGCAGCATCATCCACTCGTTTACTTGCTGCTTTACGTTCTGGAGGAGGCTGAGAGCAACAAAAATATTGTTAATTACAAAAAATAAAAATAAAAAAAATAAAAAAATAAAAAATAAAATAAAATACAAACGTCCTCGAAGACTTACACCTTTGGGATACCTTCGCACATAATTATTTAACTAAAATCAAGCTATAACTTCCCATTTTTTTTGAAAAAGAAGCTTTGGAAAAATAAAGAAAAGGAAATTATAATTGCAAACTGACCAGATTTTTTCCACCCGTTAAGCCGAATTCAATGGTTTCAGCAACAGTTATTAAACAAGATTCTGTGTTTAGCAATAACGGTGCTGCACATAACCAAACTGACAGTGAAAAATATGCTGCCACAACCTTTAAAATTCTTCATCAAAATTTCACACGAAATCATTTTTTTATTCAAGCGCTGCACAAGAGACAGTATATAACGGCAGCATCTCTCAAATGAAAAATGCTCCAGAAGTGAAGGATAAACGAACCGAAGAGTGTAAATCTTTCGAATGTAATGGCGGGGGTTTCATTAGTTGCGTATCAATAAATCGACAGAGAGAAGAAACAACAAGAAAACCAGTTGACATATCATCTGAAACAAAGAGACAGTCAGTAAATCATATCCATTAACTTCTCGATCACAATAGGATTTCAGAGCATTTTTTTCCTTACCTAAAAGTAAAGTAGATACAAAACACCAAATAAGTTTTCAATGTCCAATAATACAAGAATGCGGCACAAAAGTTATGAAAAAATTATGACATACGAACATGTGATGTGAAATTAAAAAAGATGTTGGAACAAACTTTCAGGAAATAAAATCGACTGATGCATAGCAGAAAGCGCATTCAAACAATCCAGTGCCGCCAAACATACTGATAATTCAGATGACCACTGAGGCCTACACAAATTATCGCACACGGCGCTCACCACAGAAGGAACTATTGGCAAACGACGTTCTACAAATTTACTCTCCAATAAAAGAATTTAAAATTTCAGAACAATAAAAAGTCTTTATATATATTAAAGATTTTATATATATATGTATATATATATATATATATATATATATATATATATATATATATATATATATATATATATATTTATATATATATATATATATTAAATATATATTAAATATATATATATATATTTTTAATATATATATATATTAAAAATCGTTCAAAATTGCTAATTTAATAAAGGACTTAGCTAAACATACGCTCCTCAAATCTCATTTGCACCTAACAATTATTTCACCTGGACTGGAAATTTCAGTGCTCATTAAAGAATAACTAGCCTTGGTCCGAATGGGCGGATGTTTTCCGTTCACTCTTCCCTTTTCCAGCATTCTGTTCCTCCATAATATGCAAGTCGTATAAACAACTTTCCTCACAGAGAATTGTACACATAGCTAAAAACATGCTAACTCCTCTACTGATTTTATAGATCACTTTTAAAAACTGCTGAATGTATAAAACTAAAGCATCTGAATCCAATCACAATTAATCTCGAGAATGTTTAATTCGAGAAACTTCGACTTACTTAGCAACCAATTAAGTGAGAAGCTTATTAATAATGTTGGCGTCTTTTTTAACAGCTTATCTTGCTTAGCGATTAGCAAACACTTCCAAAACGTATAAAATTTTTCTTTTTCAACAAGCACCATATATTATTGAAATAAGTTCAAAACTTAATCAACCTTGCATAAAAACTATCTGAAATGAAAGGGAAAAGATTGTTATCTTGTAATGAAACAAGAAGTACTCAAAGTAAGGAAGAGATTCATCGGATCAACTTCATTATGAAGTGCAGTCAGAAGGATGCGATGCATCTGTGGACGAATTTCGATGTATGTGGATGAGTTTTCGTTTACATTAGTATGTGGACTTGATGGATCTGAAATAAAAACTTTCATAAACTTATTACTTATTTCTGCAAACTGATCTGTTTCATTCGTCCAGAAAGTTTGCTTGCAAATCTATTAGTGGTAGTTGAATGTTTTGGAAAAAAATTTTTCTTTTTTTTTTTTCTAAAGAAGAAGGATTTATTGAAAGAAAGATAGCCTACCAAAATAAGCTTCGAAACATTGCCATTAATATTAATGCTAACTGACTAGCTAATAAGTTTAGTTATTTTACGGGATGTAGAATATCATGTTACAATGAGAGCCATGCAATTTATCGTCAGAAAATCAGTTTGAAAAAAGTGATCAGAGAGCGAGAATCTTTTGCCAAGTTAGACTAATTTTTGTTAACTCTCTTTCTTGAACTTACCATTGATACGCATATTTCCAAATGTGGTAGGCCAACTTATGATGGATGACAAGGTATTTAAACAAGCACGGCGCATATGAATTTTATCGATTGATGGATGAAGCCTGAAAATTATCCGTTTTGTTTCATCTTTCGGACAGAAAATTTAAAAATATTTGAGGAAACGACTTCAAAATTTCAAGATTTAAATGATAGTGATCTCTTCCTCTGTATTACCGATATTTTTGGAAAAAATCAGATATTAAGAAATGTTCATTATTATATCATTTTCACCAAATGATGCCAGTAAATATCACGCTGTGATCAATATCATGCCTTATGTTCTATTAGCATTCTTCTATCAAGAATAAACCCAGTCGTAAACTCTTTTCATCGTCTCTGATCTTGTTTACCTAAAATTTTAAGCCAAACCTCATTTTTACAGATTGCGTATAAATCGTTTCAAGTGCTTGAACAAACTGTGGGAGAAGTATCTCAACACCTTTTAGAGCTAGGCGAAAAATACCACTACCAAAATAAATAAGCGAACAAAGCATTAAGCGATCCTTCTGCAAAGATAAACAAATGGAAAAGGAAGTAAATTGAATTCATCAGAAATTGTTGTATAGTTTGGTGTGGAACGTTTCCACTTGTTTGTAACAAAAGGCTGCTTAATTTCAAGCGCGCAGCATTAATAGGTAACACATGAATGTGATGGATAACGTATTGTAACTTCTCACATAATCAGCTCGCTATCTCAAAAATCCGCTTTATTTCATTTAACGCAACCCTTCCCCACTCAAATGATCAATTGATGAATTGGAAATATCCAGCAAAATACCTCTAGCAATGCCTCGTAAACAACTTTGTAGAATTGCGCTAGCTGCGAATCTGTTACGATTTCTTTACTTTTTTTAGAACATATAATTCGACAAAGAGCTCCCAGAGCAGCAGCTCGACCGGCTGAAACTCCATCCACTTCAGGCCATTCAATCGAATGTGATAAACCCGAATGAGCATCGCCAGAAGATGTCATCGAATGAGCTAAAAAAAAAAACAGGCTGCCTTACTTGTCAGAAAAATATACCTTGACACTTTAGAAACATTTCAAGAAAATGTGGCATAAATTTAGGGAACTTTCATTGAATTATATGACGCCTATTATTAACTCGGGAAAGAAATTATGATCAAAAATTTGAAAAAAAAAACGAACCTACAATCCCTCAAAATAAAAATATTATTAAAAAAAAACATGTTCGCTTGTATCTATTCAAATTTAAAAAATTTTAAATTCTATATACCAAATGATCGTCGGGAAAAAGGCGTCTCATTCGCCCTTCCAGCACTGTTTTCAGTACCACCTGTAGGTACTACCCCTTCTTCCAAGTACGATGGTCCTTCTTCGATACCAACAGAACTCATTGACCGTTGACTGATAGCATCCGCAACTGGAAAAACATCGATAACTAGAAAAGAAAGAATCACTAAAATTAGATTTCACTTTTATTAGCATTTTAATTAATTTCATTACAACGAAGCTAACAAAAGCCCAGAGTCCTAGAGCCAGAGTCAACATATGATTTGACACGACAAGTTATGAAAGAATTAATTACTTCTATTTCCAATTTAATAAGTAATAATATATGGCCAAAAAAAGACTTCGAGCTTATTTTACTTGGCATGGAAAATGAGCAGAAGGAGTTTCTAATTTTTTATAATAATAAAGAAATTTTATTATACATTTGTATATTATTAAATTTTAAGAAGTGCTTTATAAAATATTTCAATTATCTGTCATTTTCGACATTTGCAGCCCACAAATCACACAGCATGAAAAATGCGAGAAATCAAACTGAAGAGCTTAAAAAACTAAAAAACTGATTACCCATGCGACCTTTCTTAAATTAATGCTTGATATTATAACACTGAATACCAATCAACGCATAAAAACTGAATAGCTTTAGAAATACTGGAAATTCACAGAAAGTAAAAATCGAACCACTAAAGATAATTACCTCTTGAATCAGCAGCAGACAAATGCACATACATACTAGTCACAGACAGAAACACACGCATAGGTATGCACTTACGTCACAACAATAATCCCCGTCCTCCAACAAGTTCCATGTTTACACCAAGTTTGATGATGACAGAAAAATTTATGACAGATTTAACTATTCATGTACATAATTGCAATGCAATGCAATGCAGTAAGTTGTAATATAGTCGAGAGTGGGAAAATCTTTTGGAAAACCAGACAGCAAAAAATCTCATGTAAATTACTGCTAAGTGAATAAAAATCCAAAATAAGAGCTTAGAGATTGTTTGGAAAGTGCTGGGTGATGTTGCACAATCACAAATAGAATAAGGCAGTCGATAATTTCGAAAGTATAATTCTAGCCGATTAGTAAAGAAAAGATACATTCAAATTAGATTTCGAGCATTCTAGTCGATTAGTAAAGAAACGATACATTCAAATTCAAATTAGACGGTGGAGCAAGTGGCTTCTGACAAATGCTAAACGTAATCAAATCAATGTAATGTCAACAATTTTTAGTAAAAAGAACGGAAAGTGGTGATAAATTTGACAACATACTATTTCTCCACTTTCCTTTTTGTTATTACAGCTGTCAGTAAGTAGACTACTTTTAATTACAGCGCATAAAGTGAGTCAAATCATTTATTTCAAATTCTGAAAATATTCTTACACAACAAAATACCCTGCATTAGAAACTTTAGTAATTTTTGAATTTGGTAAATTTTTCCTCGAATAAATGTATATTCTTCTGCAAAATAACCTATTAATTTACTTCAAAATAGCTCATTTTTTTCCCTAAAAAAAAAAAGAAAATGAATATCAAGTATAAATGGAAGATTGGTGATTTCAGGTAAAACCGACCTCATGCACTGCGAATAAGTTTCTGTTAGTTTTAGGAGCGATATAATTTTTGGTTTTCACAAGCTTAGCATTTCTATTCCGCAGAACTTATCTGAGGAGCTGAAAGGAGAAAGCAGTGGTTCGATAAAATGATGTTTCCCGGAAATGATGATAAGCCTAAAACATTTTAAATTTAGAAGAGTCGAGGAATAAACCTCATCTAAAGGTTTTCCATTCGCATTGAAGTCTCCGAACCAAAATGGAATTCATAAATAAATCGATAAATTTACCTGGCATACTCAAACTCATCTCTTTCTCCACTTAATTCTGAACCAAGATGAGCACACGCGAACAGATATGATGAAATATTGTAATATGATCATCGTTCCCTGTATAGCCAATTACATTTTTTGGCCGGGGATTGTAGCAACATTCATCTCATTTCAAATGGTAAACTAAACTTGAGTGATAACAAAAAAGGAACTTGATTTCAAAGCAAAAATCTCTTAAGTACTACTACATTTACATAAAATTAGCCCGCTACAAATACAACTTCCAGGGGAATGGCTCCGTAATTCACTCAAGGGGATGCAACTGGAACTGGAATGAGTGTCTACCGCAAGGAACAGAATAACTAGAGCGAACCATAACATCCCCCGAGAATTTGTCATATCTCTGCTTAGATCTGTCATTTATCAAGCTGAATAAAAAGCCTTCACAACTTATTTCTCATACCTCTGAAATATTCTGATGGTCTTCAGCTGACCAAAAAAAAAAAATACAACTCAATTCACTGATGGTCAAACTCCATACATTGGTTGAAAAAAGAGCTAGAGATACCAGAGGATTAAAGAGTTCCTAACCCGCTTTTTAAACTTCCTGTAGTCATTAGGACTGACAGAAGACGAATGTTAAGCTATTCCAACTCCCATTTCCTGTATCAGCCAGCATTTGCTAAATGTGAAATGTCGTCTCTGTCATGTAATTCTTAGACTAAAAATGAAGTCATTTATTCACTTGTAAGGAATAATTTCATTTTAAATTCATACCTTTCAGTAAAACTTAATCACAAAGCGAATAAAGCAAACACAGGATTTATGGTGATATCTTTTCTCTGTTAGCTCGATGGAAAGTAAAATAATGAAAAGAAAAAGGTAATTACAAAGAAAGGAGTTAAAAATTGCAAAGTACCCTATTACTCATAATTTTTATACTTTAATAATAAGAAGCAGTCCCATTACATATGCCGTTGCTATAGGAGATCGTACTAAGCATAAAACTAGTATAAACTTTGCTTATTCTCATACACACTAATTAATTTATATGACAAATAGTTCAACCGAAAGGTGCTCCCCTTCCAAAACATTATTAAAAATCAACGTAATCAAGAATGTTTCATTTTTATAGTTGAAATAAATCGTTTGTTAAGAAACAAAAAATCTAAAATCTTTTGTTTCTATTGGCTCAGAGATTAACAGAACGCTGCTATGTAAATACGGAATACACGTATGCAGAGGTAATCAACACCAAACAAAAATACAAATAATAAAACCTCCATATACCTAACACGGATGCCGAACCATTTGCTATCCTATAAAAATTATTACCTAAATTTCGATATGGATCTCGCTTCAACTAGCACATGTTTTGCGATATGTGGATACATAAAGAAAAACAATTCTGTCTATCAAAAATATACAGAATTATTACTCAATTCTAGTGAAAAAAGCAAATCAAATTTTAAATAGCAGAAAATAAATGAGTTAGCAGCAACAAGATACTACAATTTTCAAATAATCGGCTCAGGTTCTTCATTAAAAATATTTCGATAAGTAGAAAGCCATCAGTGATTTCAACCTTGAGAATTAGTATTCTTCGCTAAATATTTTGTTAATGACATCATAGTTTAATATGTAGCAAAACAGCATTAAGTATTCGAATTTCAAAACTTCACCTCTTCCTAAATTATACATTTCAGTAGAGTTAAATTTCGAAATGAAAATTAAAAGTCAACTAGGGGAGCAGACAGCTGCTTTAAAAGTACAACCATAAAAAGTCCACGCATAAAAGCGGACTAGAAAAATTGTCAATCTGTCCAACAGTAAGTGATGAAGGTGTAGTCCTAGAATACCTTGAACCTGACTGTCTCCTTCAGAAACAAATTAGCTCAGTTAGTAAGGAAACACCAAGTAAGTATAAGGAAAGGCAGGTATACAACAATAATTCAGTCAGGTGCAAAAAAAAAAAAAACAAGGGGAGCAAGGGAGCGAATCGCAGCATATCAAAACATATAATGCACATAAATGGATGATAGCAGGCCTGTACAAACAAACAAAAGCAATGCAGGAAGGAGCAGCGCAGTAGCTCTAAAAGGTGATCTAACACAACAGTGTTAAATACTAACCACCATTTCAATGACAACAGTAACATGCACTCTGATTGCTTAAAAATTTCGTGTAAACAAGTCGTGTTCTAATATCTAGTGACAAGAAAATTGAAATTTGTAAACTATTTCACAAAAATCTAATTGAAACGCAAAAAAGTAGGTTGAAGTGAGGTAGACATCACACACATCAAAATCACCAGACTAATTCATAACGTGAACTATCAAAAATTCGCCTGATATTCTAATTTCTCCTGATCACTGTAATACCTTTTTCTTTCCCTCTCCAGAAAAAAAAAAGAAAATTATAAAAAAAAATTTAGAGCGAAAATAATTTTAATTTTCAAAGTCCTTAACAAAGATAGGAAGCAATAGAAAACTAGACGAACGAACTAAAAATTAAAAAATATTGAAATTATAATCGATTGTGAATTTATTGATAATACTGAAACCAAGGAATACAACAGAAAGATAATAATAGGGAAATTCTTTTTTTAAAGATAATTATAGGGATTCGAGAAAATAACAACCCACCAGATAACGAATAGAAAGTTAGGGTTTCTGAATAAGTTAGAACCTACCATCTGCAGGAGATCGAAGAGGTCTCACCAGCGAAGATTGCACAAGCCAGTCCATGAAAGTATCTAGCATTCGTGCCACTTTTGGCTGACGTTCACCAAGATATGGTTTGTAGACCTTATTACCTAAACTGATAGACTTATATAAAATATAAAAACAAGCCCGAAATAAAATAACGATAGTTGGAATTTCTATGGACGAAAAACATTAACTTATAAAAACTTCATTTTTTAATCTTCTTAGAAGCCTATAAATATTAACAGATAGATTTACAGAAGTACGTCATCAATGGAATTATGAAGCAAGCCAACAGTATTTCCAAATAGAATAAAGTGAGATTACTCTGTAGATAATGCCAAATAAATTGAGCTGAATTTGGTTTTGGAATTTCCAGTGACGTTTCTTCAACGAAACTTGTAGCAGGTGAGGGCACTGGTATACTTGCTGCTAGTGAACGTTCTGAAAGTTTTAGAAAATTGAAGCTATCGATTGACATCGCTATATAAGCAATCAATTCTTTCCAAAGAAAACATCGCAATGTAACGGCCATCAGCGAGCGTTACACTTTCCAGTGTTTTAGTTAGAAAGAACTGGCGAGCGAATAAATCTGGGCAATTTCGTATATCGTACCTGAACCTGATGACGGGACTTTTTTAATTAATTTTTTTTTTTTTTTTTTTTAAGTTGATCGATCATTCTACAGTTTTGTTATCATTCAGCGACAAAGTACAAACATTCTGAATGATTTAAAATAATCGAATGTACCACATTATTTCTTAATAATTGAAAAAGCAACCAAACTGACGCAAAAACTAGAAAAGGAATTACCAGAAATAGCTCGGCTTTTTGAAGCACCCGTAATGCTAAGCGTATTTTTCAAACCAGCACCGCTTCCTCCGCTCGTCACTGTGACTGGCTGAGCTGCTATCAATGTTGCACTATCTCCAGCTGCACTTGTAGAGTTGCTCGAACTTCGAGGAAGTAGCTCAAACACGGAATTTGTTGAAATTACAAATCAAGAATGAAATATTAAGCGGCTTGACAGGCGAATCTGAACTGGGGGAGTTAAGAAATCTTTCAAAACGAGTCAATCACGATAAATGAAACAAAAGGATACAAGAAACATGACATGTGAATATTCTAATAAAGTTTCCATAACAAAATTACTTGTTGATGTTTTAGCCAATCTTCATATACAGATCGATTCAAATCAGACCAATGTCGCATCAGTTCATCGGACTCTCGGAAATCTATAGCCACTCGACTGTCACCTTAAAACTGTTCATTTCAAATAATGATATCTTAATTAAGCAGAAATTTCAGAAAAACTTTAAACAACCTCAAAAGAGAGTAAATGAAACAAATAAACGGTGATTCCGTTGTTCTCTACCAGTGAATTATTTAATCAGCACACGAAAATTTTAATTTCTTGACTACTTTTGAATTCTATGTTAAAAGTTCGTATTAATCTGCACTATATAAAATCTACACAACTATCGGGACATTTTGTGGACAACTGGGGTAAAATAAGTATAAAAATGAATTATATTTGAGAACGAATTAACCATAAAATATATCGACCAACTTCATGACAGTAGCAGATGTCATAAAAAAACAACGTTTTAAGCTGCTAATAGTGAACTCAGTGAGTTCTTCATTGAACGTCCCAATAAGCGGATTTCCATCACTATCCATCGCACCACCTTTAAACACCTAACAAGTTGAAGTTTATCTTCTTCTTGAGGGAATCTTTTGTTAATGAATTAAGCCAGTGGTTTCAACGAAAGAAGGCAAACAGCATCCACAATTAGTTAGGTACCTAACTAACAGGAAAACTTCATAACTGTTTTCAGCTGGTTTACGATGCATAAAAGCAAAAAGAAAGGCATTAGAAATATTCTGTTTGTAGCAGAATATTCTACAAGTGATCAGTTGCAAGTTAAAAAAGAGAGCAGTAACGATGGAATTCTGACTACCTACCAGTTGTCATAATAGCACTGAGGACATCAGACGGGAGTGCTCCAGTAGTGTGAGGCTCAAATGAAATGATCGATGCCGGATTACCAATCATATGCATCAGTTGGAACCAACAAACATGTAGCACTGGTAAATTACTATCATGTTCCGTCGATTTCTTGCCATTAGTCGCAAACAATTTCACTTGTTCATCCGCTAAAAATATTATCATTAATTTAGCAGTTGAGAAAAAGTTCTAGAAAATAAGGATACAATGGTTTTAAAAAGCAGCTATGCTCAGCCGCTGCTAAAATATCGTTTCCTAAGGATAGCAGATTGAAATAAAACACTGTAACTGGGAAATAACACCTTTCAGAGTAATTACAGAAATGTATATAAAATAGAAAAATGGAATATTAATAGCTAGTCTTCAATCAATTCCTTAAATCACTGATATAATCAACAAAATAAAGACTAACTAATAGTTATTGGGCAATAGTTTTCACCGTATATCTCCTGAACAATAATTACAGATAAAGAAACCACCTTTCTCGCCCAATTCTCGATGAAGCTCACCTAAAACTTCTCTTATAAAGAAAAAAAAAACTTATGAAACATGACTGGTATTTTTTTTGGGGATCACCACGAATCTCTTATGCTTCTCCACACAACCATGAATCTGCACAACATCTACTTTAGTTTTCTTATGTGTTTTTAACGATGTTGGTTTTTGGTTAGATTACCAAAACCAATAAAAATAGAAAAAATAATTGGGAAATTAAGTAAGGAAAGCAATCAAGTAAATATAATAAAGAAAAACCTGATGTCGCCAACGTTTACTCAGAAAAGAAAGTGTTTTCCAGTAGGTCGGTGAGGGTATTTGCTCAAGGCGAGCGGCACAAAGAAATTCGTCCAGAAGTGTTTTGGTGACTTTAGGTGCCATTATGGATGTAATGTCATCTTTAAATACATCAGATTGAAAAATTTATTAAAATTTTTACCTAATTATCAGGATTACTTAAATTAATCGTTATGGACCAAGCGCAGTAATAAGAATGAGCATAATTGGTAATAAGATTTCCAGAAAAGTTCAAAGTTTTTTCTGTCGCTTTTTCTTACTAAATTCTGGTAATTCATTTCCCAGTTATATCTGATGAGCTGAACGTGCTACGGTTAACACTGCAAAAATAATCAATACGATCTAAGCAGAGAACGTAAGAAATAACTAACCTGCACACGTTTGCCCCGAAAGTAACAAATCGGTCGCATTAAGCAAGAACTTCAGAACCGCCGGCCACACAATATCTTTATGTTTTCCATCACAATTCTGTGAACTCTGCGTCACTGTTCGTAGAACATTCTCCATTTCATGTGCATGTTGGGCAGCGGTCACCGCCGTTTGTGAATCGTTATTCTTTCGAACGAAGAGCGTTCGCAATGAATCCAAGAGGATACTCGAAAGATATGTTTTAATTAAATGATAGATAAATTACATAATCACATTTGATATTACATTTGCACGGCAAAAAAGTCAGCTTTTTGCATATTTGTCCCACACTTATTATAAATGATCACTGCAAAGAGAGAAAGGAGTAAGATGCAGCAAATATTATTAAAACTCAAAACTCATTTGAACAATTTATTACAGTTTAAAATATCGGTACTTAAATGAAGTTTTAAGATACCATTCTCTCAGCAATATAACGAATTTCGTAATAGTTTCAATATAACATAAAATTCATTTTTCTCTCTAGAAAATTACTCCTATTCTGACAAGAATGAAAATTTAGAAGAGTGAACTAGAGCTTTACTCATAAAAGTTTTTCTGAGACATATTATACAAAGAGAAAATAAAAAATAAAAAGAAGCATAACTACCACAGCTACTTGAGCAATAGCACATTTCACTTAAATCTATCTAAAATCAATTGTTAGGACAAAACAAACTTCCACAAAATTAACTAGATATATAGCTCTTAGCAAAATGTTCCAAGCAAAAAGATACGAATCTAATGCAACAAACCATATATAATTGCCAGGGTCACGGCTCATCGGGCTGGGAAGATGCACTTGTGGTGTACTTTTCGACAGCGCATTTAACCATGTACAGTAAGCACGAACTGCGACACAGAGTGCTTCATGCTCTTTATTTGAGGAATGAGAGAATGTCAGAGCGTAGGATGCTACCTGAAAATGAAAATGAATAACTGTCGGTGTTCGAAAAAAATTTGGACGTAAAATACCTCCTGAAATTTATAAATTAGTAAGCAGTTGCGTTGATCTCCATGGATTCTCTTCCCTACAAAATAACTTATATAAATAAAGAGTTGCTACAAAAGATTAAAATATGCCAACACAAATATCACTTATCAAATATTTCTTGAGCAAGATGCATAGTTTGCATAGAGAAAATATTTCGGATAGCAGTTATGGAATACGAATCTTGTAGCTTACAAGTATAATGTTGCTTAATATCCTGAGCTTTGACAAAGTTCCCTTTTCTAAAAACAAAAAAGAAAAAGAAAAAGACATGAAACTATCGAAAGGTATACGTAATAAATAACCTCCAAAACCCATGCGAGGTGCTCTTCAGTATCAATTTTAAGGCACATCCGTCCATTTAGATTCTCCCCCACTTCACGTAACAATAACTCTGCTACATTATTACTTGTTTTCCTGAAAAATGAAAGTAACTATAGTAGAGGGATATTTTGAAACCTGACAAATCATTAAAATTCTTTAAAATATTCAAATTAAACTCGCTGAAGTTTCGGAATAATCAAAATTAATATGCAATCGAAAAAAAAGCACACACACTTTGAAAAAACCGATAAAGGTGATTGAGCACTACTTAGTGGGAAAAATTCAATCAGTGGCCATTCAGCGTAAAGACCCATTTCCAGCTATACAATTCAGCAAATAAGACCGTTGTTACATCTTCATTTGCTTAATGAACCAACCCTTAATCAATCATATTAATCAAGTTATTTTAAAAATTCATTATAAGACTCTGGGAATGAATAATCGCCACAAAAGATAAGTTCTAGTGGTTTGGGGAAATTCAGAGGAAAACGAACTTCGAGACATTTTGGAGAACATTAAAAATTAGTAGCCTTTAAGTGATAAAATGACAAGTTCTTTATTGTAAGACAATTCCAACTAGTAAAGGCTTTAAAAAAAATAATACGAGAGGATACAGTGAAAGAATGCCAAATAAAAACAACTAATTATTAATCTGGTGTTCAGGTGTTCAAGGTGTTCAGTTTCGGCAGCTCACACCAAAACACACTCTTCCCATGAAAGGTTTCCACCGACTAAAATTTCAAATACAAAAGAAGGCATGGCGTTCTTCTGAACTAAGCATTTCGTTACAAAGAGAGAATATCTTTAGAAAACTTTTATTCAGAAAATTAGCAGAAAAACAAGAAAACGAACTGACCAAACAATAAAGTAAAATGATATTCGATACATGAAAAACATACGATATAGAGATCGATGATCTGAAAGTTGTATTGAATTCTAGAAATCGTACCAGCCCACGAGACCTTTGAACTTACCATAGAGTAAAAAATTAAGACAAATTTGATTTTCTTCCTTTTGTTACTTTAAAGAAATGCATCGGAGTAAAAGTTAAACATGGAGGAAACTAGTAACAGTAATATTTCCCCGGATCCAAAATATAGCGTTCTGTGATCAGTAACAGGGCGAACAGATAACAGAATAAAGAGAAACTGAAAAACATAACTTGAAGTGGCAGCACAATAATGACAATATTAGTAACGCAAAGATAAAACAAAATTAAATAAAAAAAAGTTCAACAAACATATTGGCCACTCCATCGAGTGAAGAAACCTGCAAATTACGCAGATAGGAAGTTACAATGAGTTTCAGAAAGAATTTTCACAAGCTTTGAAAGTACAAACAGTTCTGAAATGAACTGGACGACATGAAAACGTTTTGCGGGAAATACTTTAGAGTAACACGAGATATTATAGAGATCTATGGAAACTTCTAAATGAGTCAAAATTCGGGAAGGAATTATCGAAAGAAATTAATAACAAATTCTCTAAAATCTTAGAAATCAACAGCCATTACTGTGCTGGAAATGATTCTGGTCAGTCAAATGAACATCATAAAATATAAAATAAACTACTGATAAACGCAAAAAAAATAAGTGAAAGAAAAAACACATGCATAGATGCGAAAAAAAGTGCCAATAGGATTGACAACCTATCCACCGAATGCCACTTTATTTTTGCAGGGTGCATGAACAAGCTGCAAATAATCTATTCGTCCAAAGTCACGAAGTTCCCGTTTTCGTTCTTCTTCGAACAGCATCATACAAATTTTTACTGTTTCTTCTATCTCAGATTCTGCAAGAATAACTGAAGGTAACGAATATTTCCGCTACACACAGACACACACAAAAAAAAAAAAAGAAAAAAGAAAAAAACAAGAACTTCCAGATTTTGGTCAGACAAGCCTATGTAAACGTGTTTGAAAAAATTTTATTTCAATCCATAAAGGCCATTTCCTAAACTCCTACTGGTAACATAGACGCATTTAATGGGAAAAATTATCAAATAAATTTATACCAGCGAATCTGCAGTTTTGCATGAGATGGCGTGCATATAAAAGTGCTAACTCCCTGTCAAACAACGAGGTGCCAGTGCCGGGAACAAATGACAAGACCTGAAGTGAAGTAAGAGTAACACATGCTCTGCAAATTTTTAAGAATCTCATCTAATAACTTTACAGCAATAAATGGATTGATGTAAACGTCAAAAAAAGAAAGCCATCGAGCAGTTCAACGCTTCTAAAACAGCATCTCGAAGTCTCCTCTCGAACTTTAACATAAAAAGCAAAAGGATTCAGCATAAAAAACTAATTTTCTTTAACTTACATCATTACAATAATCCAAAGCATGGATAAAATCAGAGGCTTTGCGCTTGGTGCGAACAACATAGTACAACAGTAGGACAGAATAACACATCAAAGTGATACCAACTAAGTGGCGTTTCAATCCATTAACTACATTCATCCTTCGCTTTATATGGCTCCTTTTCGCAGTCTCAGAATCAGAATCCTTAAGTAAATTCTTGGACGACTTTTCAAAGCAACTAGAAAAAAATAAAGAATGTTGTCATAATCCAAAAAATAAAACTGCATTTACCAAGTAGCCCATCATTCAGATACGAAGTATGTAGTGTGGCTATTTAAAAAGGATTTGCAAATTAAAATGTGCCAGCTACTATCAAGACTAAAAAAAAATCCGAATTACAATATCGTGAACGGCAACGGATTACGACATTTTTCTCATGTAAATTATAAAGAGATATTTATGATATCAAACGTAGATAAAAAGGAAAAATCACCGACGAGTCGCCATAACTACAAGACACATGTCTTCCATCACAAACACCACATCGCATGAGCTCCCAAGATGCTTTCCCCGTGGCTCTTTCATGTTCAGAGCGGGCCAGTTCTAAAAATGCCTTCCGAAAATTCGAAATTTCTTTCTAGTGATTCATAGAAGTAAGCGTTCATAGCAAATGTTCATGCAGAGACTTGAGAACTGCAAACAAAAGTGAATGATTCCCAATCCAAATAAGGAATTTTATGTATGGAAGGACTGTTTTCACAATGATCAAAACTGCTTAGTCTTTCAACATGAGACATTTTTCGATTTCAAAGGCCATAGTGACGACACAAATTCTCGTGAAAGTGCCGCACGGTTCCATTTCAGAAACTCCAATGAACATTTCAGGTTTTATGATTTTTAGTCTAATGATAAGTTATATCAGTTTAGTTGACGAATTCAAAAATATCCTCGCAACAATAACAACTGCAATTCAAAATTTTCAGAACAAAGGCATTCTAAAAGGCTTTGAAACAAACGGAAATAGTTTGTAGGAAGTGAAAATAGGCAACATATTATAACCCAAGAATCATCCTTCCCAATAAAGCTGACAAAGATTTTAGAAGTGAGATTTCATGGCCATGCAACAGAACTGAATTACGAGTAGTGAAAAGAAAAAAAAAAAAAAAAAAACAAACAAACAAACACATGGCTCACAACAGAAATCCTATTCCATACAGACTCAAAGCATGTGAGTTTGTTTTAATAAATTATAATTATAATTAAATGGTACCTTCAAAAAGGCCACTTGGGAACAATTCAATAACACGTACAGCGAGTACGCCACGTCGCAATGCATGGACAGCCAATCGGAAACTCTGTCTGTCCAGTGTCACTCTGCAAATAAACAGAAGCAGTCCTTGGCACATCACTTAATTATTGACAAAATGCAGCAGTTTTAGTTTTAATAATGAGAGGATGCGGATACTACGATTAACGGAATTCTCTAAAATCAAATATGAATAAAGCTTAAATTAAAATAAATGGTCAACCAAGCTGATATATTAATTCAATCAATTTCACCTAATAATTTACTTGAGAGTTGGTACGGCAAAGCTTATTATCTTTCAGTAATCCACGTTACTGAAGATAAGATCTCCATATCACAAAAGATGATCCAGATTTTGGAAGAATGCAGTAAATTAAGCTCTATAGCTAGAATAACTGAAATTTAGTTACAGAAGCTAAATTTATATGATACCATAAATTTATATCATTTATATGATAGAACTCAAGAAAGCCTTATACAAAATCATATCCTATTTGTAATAAGCAAATACGGAATTGAACTGAACCATGAGTTATGCAATTCAAAACTGAGAGAAATAAGGGAACAATACTTACTTGGAGCTATCTTTCTGTCCTGAAAACAAACCGATTGCTTCAAGAATACATTTATGAGCTTCCTCCAATAGATAGAAACCTTGTGATACCGTCAGATCAATACCACCTGCCCCATTATCATTACCAATCACATCCATTATTACCTGTAGAAATTTTTAATAGAACGTAATAAAAACTCATCACTATTCCTGGCAAATGGAAATAATCCGTCTCAGAGCATGCAAGAAAATCAAGTACCTGAGGTAACTGTGCTAATAAGTGCAAATGGAAGTGAGCAAATAAAGATAACAAATTCAGTAGCTGCGAAGACAGATAACCTCTAACGGTCACCAGCAGATCGCTTCTTATCACAAGGAATGTTCATAATAATCATTCTCAAATGTCGTACAGTTATCACTGGCTTGTTGAAACCAAACAACACAGCAATGACCAGGGACTGATTGAACAAAGGAAACACTTGCTAATCATGCACTTACATGAAATCGCTACACTGCAGTAATTTAAAAAGACTGGATGCAAATATGAGAGACAAGCGCAAAAACGTCCACCACTCATTCATCATCTCTGCTGATACTGCTACTGTGCGGTGGTGGTACTCTGTGACACGGACTGACTGATTAAGATGGACTTTATCACACCCAACTGACCTCCCTATCACTTATCACAGAGACACTACTCTTATCACCAAGCTAACACCACCACCACCGGTCCGCACACTCTGCACTGCTCAGCTGCTCATCTAATGTTTGGTCCTCACTATTTCGCCATTTCATCAATCCCTCCTCTCTCCTTAATCCGCACACTATACTCTCCAGTTTTCTACACATGCGTAAGACACGTTCCCCATCCTCGACTCTCAGTACCTTTCCAGTTGTTCAGGTTGAAGTAGCTGCAATCGCGTGAGGCAGCTTTCGCTCTCACGTGATGGGAGGTCACGTGATATTGCGTGAAATTTGAGATGAAAGATAAGTCACAATAAAGGACAAATTTTTGATATTTTAAAGTTTCCTTGCTGGTCTGCTAAGAAATCTGCTCACACTTACAGGTAATAATATCCCAAAGTATTCTATATTCGTTTGAAATAAATCAAAACTAATTGATTGGATCACTGAATCTTATTCGAGCAGATTTCCCTGCTCCCTATGCATTTCTGACTTGGCTCGTTTTCCCCATCAATAGTGCCAAAAAATAACTTTACACAATTCTATTCACTAACAAGGAGCAAAAAAAAAAAACGTTTGAAATCATTATTTCGTCGTTGATTTGTCGTGTATTTAAGGAAATGCGCTTCGTCAAACGCATTAATATGAAATTTGAAGTCGTTCCTGCCTTTACGCCACACTCTTGGACGACGAAATCAGCGATTTGAAGCCAGCAGTAAATTCGATTAGCGAGAGGATTCTAGTTTTATCTGGTTTCAGAAGTTGTTCAGACTTCACTTCCAATATTTTACTTTAGAAGTTTCAGATTTGACAATGCTAGATTTTACTGTTTCACGTCGTAAATCATTTTCAGAACCAAGACGAGTTTATTGGGTAAGGAAAAGATGTGAGTGCAACGATAATTGATTAATTATCATTTCAGGATATATATTCTAGTTTATTTGCATTAAATTGGTAGTCTAAGAATGGATTGCACTTGGATGTAGATTTCATCAAAGTTCAAACTACTCTGCATAGTACTCTGATGTTCCGAATGCCATTGCAACGGAAACACTCTAAACATGAACTCTTAATTGAAGTCCTGTCTTAACACTCACAACAACTATATGTATTTTTCAAAGAATCAATCAGTAATACAAAATGAATTCTCTCTAAGACCGCAAGCCATCCACCACCGACTTGTTAATAAGTTGCATATAATCCATACTACTCTGTGTGATCTTAACAGTAAGACTTTGATTAACCCTAAAGCTAGACAGAATCAAATTTTATATTTCAAATATACTTCTTCCAGCACAACGAAGACACTGCTGCGGAAAGTCCCGTTTCTCAAGCCTATTTCGAGAGTGCAAAAACGTTTTGAACTCAAACACTGAATATGAAAGTTACTTCAGAGTGTTAATCAAGATGAGTTCGTTTCTATTTAGTCTACGATCTATTTCTGATTAAGATCATCGCGAAGGTAGGTATTGTTTTGACGATTCAAAAAGGAAGAATTTGAATTGCTGACATTTTTTTCAGAAATTTATTTTTATTTTGATGCTTTTACATTTTGATGAAATAGTTTTAATGAAGGAATTTTTGGTTGAATGACTGACGCCAACATTATCTCTGTGGTCAAGAACTGTAAGGAACAATTCGCATAAATTTACAGTGATCCTCGTGAACATTTCCGTATCTTCCTTCACTCCCTTGCTTCTGATATAACTATTTAGTGAATCTAATTTCTTCATCCTCTTACCATCTGTGTTTTGTTGGATTTTCGTCAGTCGTTAATTGGTTATATTCCTTTCCATTCTTTTTTAATATTCACATTATTCATTTTTCCAAAACACTTTTTAGCATGTACTTCTCGAATATTGCTTTTGTTTATCAGTTGTATTTATGATTTGCTGTTGGCTTTTTTTATTTCTCAATTTAAAAAAAGTTCGAAGTTTTTAAATTATTTCCTTGAGATACTTATTCTCCATGACCTTTCTGATCAATTTGGCTTCAATTTTTGACCGCAAAATAAGCTAATGTTAAACAGTGAATTTTTTTGCTTTGTCTTTCAAAAGTCCAACAGATGCCTTTTCTAGCCAGCTGATTTTTTTTGAACTAAGAACTTAGTTCAAAGAAAAATCCAAATTGCCATTAATAATTGTTCTATGACTTCAAAGGAACATAAGCTGTATTTCATTAAGATTTTTGCCCTTGAAGTTCAAAGAATTGTTGAGTTTTTCTGTAACAATGTAATAATGATAAAATCAGCTCATATTATCAATCCACAGTGTTGCAAAGCAACGTTATTTGAATATTTAACTGCTTTTTTTATGTAGAATAAGAGCTGGAATTAATGAATGTTATAGATTGATGATTTAGAAAGACAAATATTAAACAAGTGGCAGAAACTGATGCTATCCTTTCTTTTCTTGTACTCCCGATGTTAAATTTTTGTGTGAAATTTAGAACATTTGAAGGATTGATTCTCATATCGAGAACTCTAATCTGTAGAGATAACGGCACTGATAGTAGATATCGATAAGCAAAAAAAAAAAAAAAAAAAAAAAACGAAGTAGCTGTTAATTGTTGAGAAATTTTCATTCTCATTCAAACTGTGAAAACACAAATGTGATTGAAAAAACAGAAATAAATCGTACAATTGGAACACATTCGCTCTCGCAGAAAAGCTATTTCACCCCTCTCTTTTAGTTTATATGTCAATTTGATGAACAGCCGTTTCCGTTGCAATTCGGAAAAAAACTGTATATCAGCGAAAGCATGAAATATTATTATAGGCTAACAAGCAGCTAAAGATTATTATTAAGCATGAATTAATAACTTTCATGAGAGACTAAGTTGTCCTTCGATTTGTCCTTTTAGGACTGCTTAATTTTCGAGCTATCCAAGCGTAAAATTATTTTAATTACAAATTATTATTTTACTATAATAACAATCATAGAAGCAATGAACAGAAACAAATCTCGAATGGATGGCTTTTTTTTTCTTCTTTTTCTCTTATTATTACGTCATTCCTAGTTACGTCAATCACGTCTTGCTAAATTTCTCCTTCTGTGCTAATAAACCTGTACATCCTGCTCGTTGTCTAAAATTAAGTTCATCTCTCCAACTTGACAGGTTGAAAATTTACAAATAAGAGTCTTACTTTTCAGATCAATCTAAAGGAAATGATAACATTTACCTGTTTGAGATGTGTTTAAATTGTTGAAATTGAAAAAACAAACTCTTACAGCTTGTAAATTTTTGATTGCTTGAGTTCAGCACCAACTTAAAGTGGTTAGGCAGTTTGGAAAGGATTTCTTCGACAANTTTGTTGAAATTGAAAAAACAAACTCTTATAGCTTGTAAATTTTTGATTGCTTCAGTTCAGCACCAACTTAAAGTGGTTAGGCAGTTTGGAAAGGATTTCTTCGACAAGCAAATTTTAATAGAAACTTTACCTGTAATGCGGTAACACTCTGAAAGGTTGTCCATGACCAGGAATGATCCAGTCAGCTAAGCATACAATCAGATTGGAGTTTTGCCTTCTGATCAGTGAATCCCAAACACTTTCATCAAGATCTATACTCGAGTCTGCCTGGAACTGTTGTCCTAATAGGGAAATCAAGATTAGTATCAGGGGTCTTTTCCGGATGAGTGATTTCAAGTCAAGACTTGCAGTTATTTTCGTCAACTTAATAAGCAACAGTTTACTACTGCCACTACGAGATTTCTGCCATTCTTCTTCAATCACTGGTACTTGCCCGATTACAGAACATCTTTGAGGACTTGAAAAAAAAAAAAAAAAAAAAAAAACGATGTTCACTAAACTAAACTCAAAGTAATGAGAATTAATCCTTAAAAATATTAAAACTCTCCTATAACAGTTTAGTTGAAATCTCGGAGTATGTCAAGTGTAAAATTCCAATTAATATCTAACATAGACTTTTGCATGCATTTTAAATGATCAACAAAGTCAGAGGAAAAATTTAATTTAAAAATTCAATAGGATAACTTTTCCAATTTCAATAAAGAGCTAACCTTGTTGAAAATGTAATCTTCCATTGGTATTAAATCGCCAACAACAGCGATCGTACCATATCCCTCTACATTGTAAACTAGAACACTTAGGCTCTGCTGCGTGCGGCCAGGAGTTTTCCAAACTTCTATATTTTCTGTCACTTTACGATAAGGTCTCTAGAATTTAAATTACTTCATCAACAACAATCAGCTATATCCATCTTTCGTTGAATTAAATGTCAAATATTTTCAAGCTACCAGATGTTTGGATCTATCATTCTCATAAAAAAAAAACACTAATCTTTCTATAACGATGGAATAGTACTTATTTGTTTTGTTTCTTTTTTTTTTTTTTTTTCAAGCAGTTGTTCAAATTTCGACTGCTACTTTGAAATTTTATTTTGAATTTAAGAAATTTGAATGGATTAGAGAAAAAGCAAACATCTTTAAGTTCGCTGACAATGGCATGTTGTTCCACGTATTCCATTGTATGGAAAAGTATTGGCTTTGATGGAAAAAGGTTGAGATTACCGATATGACTGGGATTTGCACTTGTTATCACAACTACTGCTATCTCATCAATGGAAACCATTTCTTTCGAAAGACCTGAAATTCTTTTCGAGCATTGATTCTGATGAACAGTAGCTTTTTTGAAGCATTTGAAAGTGAGCTTCAGTCTAGAATCTACTTTAGATATGCGATAACTCAAGCTAGTTAATACTCATATGAAAACAACTAATATACTTCCTGTTGACAATATTTGCTATCACTGATGCTTGTGTTGATTAGTTCGCAGTTTGTAAAGTTTCAAAATCATTGAGATTAATTCATCGTGAAATGCGCTATATAAATCTAGTGCATAGAGATAAATAAGATGTAAATTATCAGCTAAGATATTGTTGTTGAAGTGAATTTGTGCTGAAATTATGTCTAGCATGTAGAAATTAGAATTAATTGTCTTCTGCAATATAAAGGCTTCATTTTCAGGTCAGTTTCTTTAATTTAGAGAATTAAAAAAGGAAACAAATAAAAATTAACAGGGTACTTAGAAATTAAATGGTACAGTCCAATGTTGATGGTAAAAATTTAAAATTAAATTTTCGAGATGTCAATTTGTTTTAATTTTTTTTTTTTTTTGCATAGGCTTTTGAAATTTATCAAAAGAGAATAAACCAGTTAGCACAGAATACTGTGTAATAGAACTGGAATTAAGAATATGATTTTGTAATTGATGGAAATTCCAAACATAATAGTCTTATTTAAGTTCCCGTAATAATGGAATAAAAATGAAAAACAACAAGACTTTTATAGCAGGCATACTTTTATCCTCTAAGTGTTTATTCGACCTGAAACTAGACTACCGTAAGACTAATATGACAAAATTTGCCAGATTGGACTAACTGAATGCTACTGAATGATTGGATCTCAGTATAGAGTTTAGGGGAACTTGGCCTCCTACTTGTTTGTTCTCTTCTCGATTAATAAGAATTCTATAAGGTGCTTTTTAATGATTTCATTGAGTAAAGCTTTTGATAGGATTACATTTACGTCCCTTTTCTCAGAGATGCATCGAATAGAAAGCAATTATTAAATCATTGAATTTTCTGTTGCCCAAAATTATTTGCACATGCAAAATTTACTTTTCATTTACTAAATCTCACGAATATAAACATAGAATTGGCAATTTTTACGAATTTCAACATTGGAAAAATTGATAAATCAATTTCTTCATCTCTTTGAAAATGTTAAAAACTTTCTGTTCAATAAATTATACATTTAAGAGTGCTTATTTACGTCCAAATATGTCTTAATTTAAATCAATCCAGACTTCTAAAAAATATACACGCGATAACCTTGTAGGAGTGATTCGGTATCGGCGGAAGACCCTGTATCTACCAGTATTCGGTAGCCACGGTCGTTAATAAGTGTTATTGCTCCAACAATAAGCATTTGCTTATTGGTTAATCTCTTGATATTACCAGCTTGAATCAAAGACACCGACACTGAATGCTCGATAGGTACTGAGGGAGTTAGAGACTGCTGTACAATTGTATGCAGTGATTTTACTGAATCGATGAGAAACTCATTGGATGTATTTCGATGTGAACTTTCTTCCTGTTCGACTGTTGGACTGAAAATTATAGTTTTTTTGTTTTTAAGACGACAAATTTCAGAGAGAAAGGAAGAAGCGACAAATGCAATGATTGAATTGTGTTCATAAACGTTGCGATCTTTTGCGTCACCTATACGTGTTTACTTTAAAGCTCACTAATTAGCTTCTTTTTTTTTTTTTTTTTTTTCAAGCGATAACAAATTTCATTCTTGTCTTCTGGTAGATTTTTGATAGACAGTGTAAAATGTGAAGTGTAAAATCAAATTTAGAAGTGATTTTGAATCCTTAGCTTTATAAATCAGCTGCTTTGAGAAATTATAAATGGCTGTTAAGAGCTTTCCAATTTCTGGAAGCGAATTCAACTCAGTCAGAGGTGAGAACAGCTAGCTGCTTATCTCTTTTGAACTTCATAATTCAAAAATTAATTATGAAAATGGAAGCTGCTTAGTTAGTAGGAAACTCTCTGTTCTTTTTATCAAGTTCACTTTTTTTTTTCTCGCTGTTGATGTTTCTATAATATAGAGACAAAATTAGAATAATTTCTCAAGAAATGACTTCTCTTAATCTAATTTTAAATAAGAAATAAATTGATGGTCAAAATACTGGACAATTTTTCTGCGCTTATTGCTCATCTAATTTAGGTAAGCAATAATTTACCACGACTTTAACTCGTAATTTAAATCAGCTGATCATTTAGTCCCTCGTGTGATATATCTTGTTTTAAAATATTTATATCATAAGGTGCATACAAACAGCAGTAAAAAGTGTGGATTTGTTTTTCTTGAAATTTTTACAATTTTTATCAGTAAATGAGTCCAAGTGATTCTCTCTAAACGAGGAAGATTCTATAGAGCTAGAAGATTCAGACGTAAATTGATTGATTCTTTTTTTGTGGAATTTCTCAACATAATGATAGCGAAAAAAAAAAAATTAACGATAAACTAAAAAGAGCCAAGTCGTTGAAACCTGAAATATCGTCAACTTAATATGATGTGATGAACTTACGTAACAACAGTTTTGCTCATCACATTAACGTATTCTTCAGATGTCTCTTTGCTGTCCGTTTTTACGCCAGATTCTGTTGCCGCTAACTCATTTTTCGGCATAGCTGTTGCAAACGTAGTAGTTGTCCTGGAAGGTACAAGGCTATGCGCAGTTCCATTCCACGTAGTTCTGTACAGTGGTCTTCTATAGGATATAACTTAAATCAAAGTTACAAAGCAAATTCCAGTCATCTTGATCAAAAGAAAACTTTTTTCCTTTTTTTTTGAACTCTTTTACTGGAAAATAACAATATCGATTTATGCTCCTTAAAAAAGTATTAGCTAATTAATGATTAGGATGTTTTAAAAATGCTCTATATGAAGCAATACGTAAAGTTTGTGTAGTAACATCAAAACAGAGCTGCTGACATTTCAGTGAGCCGAAAATGATAATGATAACATACCTCTCTCTGATGTACCAAGGTGATTGGTGATTAGGTTTTGTTGATGACCAGATATACTGCGGGGTTCTCATCGTTCCTCGTCTTGAAGAAGCTACTGTTGAACGAGGCTTCAAGGTTGAATCTTAATTGCAACACTTAAAATGAGAAGCAATATAGCATACGAAAGGGAAGCCACTACTTTGGACTGATTAATTTTCAGTAATTTTTAATTAAGCATAAAGATGAGGAGAGATTGAGAAGTTTAGCACTAACTAATTGCTGGATTAACTTTTATACTGATAATCGGCTGCTGACGCATATTTTTACAGCATATTGGACGACCAAGTACCGCACTGAAGTCACAGATAAAACCGGCCGGACAGTCGCCAATTGTTGTCGACTTACAGTAACTGTATTTTCCGGATAAAACCAACGGATCAGCACCAAAGGGACAGACTAGAATGGGGTGACGAAGATGTGAGTAATCCTTTCTAATCTTGGTGCAGAGACTTTTGATTAATCAGCATTGTTTATGTATCAGTACAGAGTAACAAATTTTAGTTTTAATCCGATGAGCGAACAAAATGGACAATAATTAGTTTGGTAATTTGGAGAATGATCAGTTTTCGATATTTCATTGAGGTTAAGTGAGTTTACTGAATGAACTAAATCAGCAATAAGTTCTATAAACAGATTTCTAACCCAGGTACCGGTATCAGTTTGTTCCTGATCATTATTCAGGAATCTCTATCCGACAGATCTCCTCATATGTCCTAAACTTTGCACGGATAGACCATAGGAGTAATTCTGTCCTTCAACGACCGATAGTTGCATCCGTTTCAGATAAAACTCTCGATTCTATGAGCCAGATACTTAAGCTCACCTTCCCTGTCAGCCACTTTGCCTTCGCTACTTGATGTCGTAGGCAAGATGGTTGTTCGAGTGAACTGTGCTTCTAAAACTTCCGGTTCTGAAGTAAGGTCAAAAATTTTGAGTATTGCTGCAGCGATTTCACTACTGGAAGATATGGACGAGAGTAAATCATCACTTATTGGTTGCGGGAGCGAATTTCGGTTTTCCTCAAGCCAATGTCGCAGTTGTTCTGTTTTGGCGCTTTTCACATACTGTTCATGAACTGAAATTTAACAATTTTGGAAGAATAGATAGGACGCAAATAATTTTTGAGTCCAAGGTTTCTGATTTGACTAGGAAGCTGCTATTTTTGAGAAGCATAGAATTTAAAGAAGTAAAACAAGCTACCAGACTAAATTAATTAGGCAAAATTGTTACTGTTTTATTCGATGACGATCTTATAATATTACAAAAATATTTGTTCGCAATTTAATGGATTAATTTTAATGAAGTAAATAAGAAGGAAAAAAAGACACCTGTTGCTGATATGGGAAACAGAAGTAGAAAAAAGACAGTTGTTGTGTGATGGAACATTTAATTTCGGATAGCAAGACTTTGTCCAAAGCAAAAATTTAAATCCTAGATCTAAAATGACACAGTGAAATGGAAATTTATTTTGAAAATGGTGACCGAGAAATTTGTTGTTGCTCACTTGCGCACAGGTAGGTAGGTACTCGATATAAATGCATCGAGGAGAGGATAGTGGACTTGTTTACCTTCTTCTTTTTCGCATTGCTAAATACCTTAGTTAATGATTAGTCAACTTTACTGCTCTGATCACGAAATACCCTTAAGAAAGAGCTGCGATGAAATGGTAGGAAACGGAAGTAGAGAGAAAAATGAGTGCGCTAATGTTTGGCATCATTTTTAACTTCCTCTTTCATCAACAAAAGAGCAACAATTTAAGCCAAATGTTGGAAACTTTCAAATTATTTATACAAATTTTCATTAGTAATCTATTTGTTTATTTACTGCCTAAACTTCCGTCTTACTACCAAATTTTACTTTTCTCCAGACTAATTAATATTTACGGTAAACAACGAAAGATCCAAATGGTCACTCGTACTAATACTTTTTAAAAAAACCCTTCTCTCAAGAAGTAAAAAGTGCTGTATAATTTGCTACAAGGAAGAAAAAAAAAACTACGAAAAAGACTCAATTTATCTATTTCACTCCGAAAATGATAATTTTTTTGAAAAGTATTAATACTGTGAGAATTGCAGCAAATTATCAGAATGGTCTGTCTTATGTAAGCAAATTATCAGAATGGATCTGTCTTATGTAAGAGCAAATTATCAGAATGGATCTGTCTTATGTAAGAGCAAATTATCAGAATGGTCTGTCTTATCGTCAGAAATGAATTTTCAGTAACATTGAAATTTTCTCATCCACTTCCAGAAAAAAGTATGTCTATTTGCTTCTTCTAAACGGTTCATAAATTTTGATGCTATTAATCCCGTGTAGTCTATATGCCTTCAAAAATTTAAAAAAAAATTAATGAAAGTTTTCTTTCATCGAACAATTATACTTTTAACAAAACAAAGAAAATTTTTCAAATATTTGAAATTAACAATAATAACTGTTATAATAACGGAAAATTTAAGAAACAAAATAAGGAAATTAACATAACACTTGTTTCAAAGTCTTCCAATCAGTCATTTTAAATAACTACTAGCAAGCAAACTTTTTGGGACAATTAATTTTATTCACTAATTAAACGACAGAGTTGACGACAGAAAATTTGAAATCACAAGATGAGCAGGTAATTAATTATTTTGTAAGAAATAAGTAGTAAGTTCAAATGATTAGTGATCGCTGTTTCAGTGTGTTGCTCCATTCATATTAATTAAATGAATGGATTTCTCAGTGCCATTCCATTAAAACAAACTACAACGCTAATTGATGATGTTCTGTGAACTGTATGGGCCCGGATAGATCCCATTGAACATCGTCCTACCGGGCTCTTTGCATGTTGCCTTTTAGCTTTTCTTGCAAGAGTTAGTTGATACAAAAGTTTTCCTTCAAAGTCATAAATCAAGTTTTATTCCAGCCATAAACCTCCTCTTCATCTCTTCTGACCAACCTTTTCAATTTTTGAAATGTACAGCTGAAGTAGTGAAACCTCTGAAAAAGTTCGTCTCGTGGGACACTTCCAACAGAGATTTTCAAATATTCTTCTATCATTATTTAAAGAGCAAAATGAAAATAGCGCAGTCTAGAAGACTTTGTCAAACAGAGACTGAGTAAATAGGAGAGAATTAATAGTACTTCCTGGAATCTTACCGGAAAGATCATTAACCGATCGATGAAGCATTTCATGGGACATTCAGGCACTAAGACAATCAATTTTAAGACATATTGTCGTGAAAGTAATCATCATATATTCATGAATGTTCTGAATTAAACAAGCCATTGAGAATGACTGAGAGAAATTACCACTTGTAGACACCAATGCTTGAAGTATGGAACTGCTGCTGATGCTAGTCCACAAGTCCACAAAAACTCTTTAGTTGTAATAACTTTCTATGCATCGATATTCTATTATCCATATAAAAGTATTGTACTTCATTCCTGGCAAATATCAGCATGTGAAAAATCTCCGATTCGATGAGGAAATTAATTAGCAAATGCGGAATTTTACTACTTACTCAATCTTTAAACCTAATTTGTTCTCCAAAAATGTTTGATCAACATTTTTGGTTGGCTAATCGCTATTTGTTCTTGATAAAGTTCTAAAATGACTTCATGTCCTCCAACTTATTTTCAATGCCGGATATTAAGGCTGAGTCGTCTCTTTGTTTGAAATATAATTAATGAGTTGCAGCGAAAGAGACTTAGGTGTGTCGAATGCGTCCTTTGACTTTAATTCTCAAAGGAATTCTCCAAAGTTTTCTATTGGCCATATATTCTTCAACTTTCCATTCTTATCCTTCGCTCTACAATCAGTTAAAATTTCTCCGAATTTGGTGAAACAGAGCTTTAAAATCAGAACAACTTCAAAAACATAATGTCTAAAGTCCATCTGTCCCTTCCTATAAGTAAGTATCATCAAATTGAAATATTACTTTATTTGTTGGCCACTTCATTTTCTTTGTAAATTTCCCCACATATACTTCACTGATGCACTTCAATCGAAAATTTTTTGCTTATTTCTAAGTATATAGGCTTGTTTCAGCCTTTTTTCTCACTTGAAATTAATGAACAAAACCCAGGCATGATATCATTGAATCCTTTCTAACTTCAAGTACAACCACTCAATGACTTTTCCGAGATCTCCTTCAGTCTTCCAGAAATGTTGCACGATATTTGAGATGGGAACTAGAAGTGAATTTAAAGAAGCAATCTACCTTAGCAATGATAACAATGATACTGATAATAGTAAAATAATTAGTATTTCTTCTCATATTATGACTTAAAGCCATACAAACTACTAAGTAGTGCAAAATTATAGTAATATGAAGAAATAAATTAAAAAGCCTAGAAATATGAAATGATTTAAATTGCTAGGCTGCACAGATGATAATGATACTGCAATAAATGAAGGGTTTTTTTTTTTTTTTTTTTAAGATAGGTTTATAACGAACTGAGAAAGAAATATCAGCAAAAAAAGGATCAAATTACAGTACCAACATTAATTTAAGGTGACTGTGATGGGAACTAAGTTTCAAATTGTTTCACATTTGAATAAAGTCAGAAAATGATCAGTTGAATGAATACTTGGTTAAAATTTATTCTTCCAAATTAGTAATCCTCATTTAGAATTCAATCATAATTCGTCATTCAATTTGCACTCTTTGTTTCTTTCGAAAATCTCTGCCTGAATTCTTCACCCGTGCTGAGTTGCTTTGCTAAGTTGACGAGAAATCGAAGGAGAAATTCTGTCTCAGTTGAATATTTTTCGCACTGATATTGTAACTTTTCTCCATCCTTCAAACACTTCACATCTAAAATCATTCTTTCCTAGCATAAGCGTAAGACTTAAAACTTGATAGGTGCAATCTGTCTTAGAATAAATGTAAGAAGTATGAAAGTTTATGTGTCATGTATCAGACTGTCTTCAAGCGATCATTCATTCAGCTTTCTTGTCATCCAAAGAGATGAAAAGTGTCACTCCATTGTTCTAGCAGATGGCTGATTAGTGTTAATGAGAAAGGGAAGGCATTGTAGCATCTGATAACTTAATGATATATTTTTTGAGCGGAAAGCTCCATCCTTGAGAAGTTAGCTGGAAATTCCTGGTGATTTGTGGAAGAGGCAGCAGAAAAAGGAAGAGAAGCAAATGGCCCTCTTCTCGAATTGGAGAAGAAAGCTTTCTGTCACTGCCCATTCAAATTAATTGAACTTGAAAAGCACAAATCATCCAATCGCTTCTTGCTGTAAATGCATTTCTGTGTGTGTCTATTTGTTTGTTCCATGTATTTTCCCAAATATTTATTTGCCAGAATGAAGGAAAAGTCAGGCAACAGTTTGGTATTCCAATTATTAGCGAGGCAGGATAGTGATGGAGATTTGAGTTTTTCTCATGCAGATTCATTCAGCAGCACTTCCTTTCTTTCTTTTAGTTGTAAATCTCGAATAATATTGATGAAAACTATGTTTAGTTACTTTTAGCGCAGATGTCAAACCCATTGGAGTCACTTTTCCTTAATGAAAATTAACCTTAGCAAAAATATTGAATTTAAATAAATGAACAAGAAAAGGGTCAGCTAGCACGAACCTTACTCTACGACAACTTTGCTAACATAAGTTTGTCTAAATTATGATCCAGAGATTTCTTTGATTAACATTTTAGACTTGAAAAGTAAGTTTTCCTAATTGACTTCCAGTCTCTCTAACTTTCTTCTAGTTCCTTAAGTTTGCATATTGAAAAGGTAACTAGCCTAGTTCTCGAACTCCCATCTTCACCCCTCTCTTTACTCCTTCTCTGAAAAGCGCATTCGATTTGGTATTTAGTAATAACAACTATGATGAGACATTACTCGTCCCATTGATCATTTTGTCGAAAATTTAATTTCCGCTCCTTTGCAAAACACTTCCGCTGAAAGTTGCTTATCTTTTTCGTTGAATTCCACTTTTCAGTGTTTGCAACTTCATGAACTACAGCGATGTTTAATTATTTTTTCATCATCATTCACGATAGATCATTTTAATCACTTTTATGTGATTTATCCAAACAGACTATCATAGGTACTTATCACTTCACTCATTGTTGTGATTTTTCTGATAATCAATTTTTTTCTCCATTCTTAACAGTGTTTAGGCGTTTCTGAAACATTACGACCAAGTAGACTCTACCCTCGTGGGACATGCAATAATGTCGAGAACCGTTAGAATGCTTATGCTAGCTAAGTTCGAGATTTATGACTCTCCCCATCACATCTCATGAAGACACCGAGCTGCACCAGTATCTCATAGAATCCGATGGATGATACAAGTGCTGGCTAATTGACTGAAAATAAAGCAATTTGTAACAACTTAGCTGCTTGTCACAAAAAGCATTTCGCCTTGACTTTTAATATCCGACTTCTGAGGGCCCTTTCTGTGACTATAATTTATGGTCAAGTACTCCTTCCGCTGTCGAATATTTCTCATAATCTTAATCGGTGAATTTTAGTATGCATTTTTTATTTGGTCTGTAGTTTACTCATTCAGGGGATTGTATGTTAGGAGAAACTTTGATTATAGCACTTTTCCATTTACGACGGATGATGCGAAGAAGTTTGAAGATATGTAATTGCAAAATAATAATGTTTCTTGCTAAACGACAGAAGGAACTGTTAAAGAGCTAAATTCATTTCAACTAAAAGTGACTTTTAAAAAATATATAAAAATTGCTATTTTAAACAAAAAAAAGTAAATTTTCTTCCTGTCCTTACTTTTCTGAATTTTTTTTTTTTTTTTTAACCTTTCTTCATTACTTCATGAATAATCTAACTAACCATCATCAAAACTTAATTCTTGTCTTTTTTGGAAAATCTTATTGATCTCAAATTTTTTTCAAAAAATTTTTAAAGCATTCAAGAAGAAAATGATCAGGCACAAGACGTAACACTCAGGATAATGATCGCGTCAACACTTATCTTTCTTATTAAGTGTAAGACTTTTGCTTTGCATTGAAATTTCAATTTAAAAAAGAAAAATCCCTCTGAAGTAATTATCAGTTTCTATAATTTAATTTTTTTTTTTTACCAATATAATTTGTAAAATCAGTTAATCTGAGGAGGTTCAAATTATCCACTATCTGTTTATTCATTCGCAGTAAAATCTGAAATATTTTTTTAGATATTCCAAGTATCCTGTCTCTGGAGAGTTTTTTAAGCGGTGACTGTGTGGAACCGTGTATCAGTGAAATGCAACTTATCATGGAAAATACACCATTCAGTAGAAGCGATCATCAAGGACAGATTTCCTGGACGCAGCTTCTTCAAGTTTCTTCATTTTCCTTTTTAAATTCTTCATACAGTCAATTTATTTTTCTTTTAAAATAGCGTTACTAAATTCCAAAAAAAAAGGAAAAGATAAATTGTAAAATTAAAAACTAATAAATGGTATCCACATCCGTTTGTTTAGCACAAACTGTAAAATCATATTTGAAAAATTTTTAAAATGAATAAGTATTTCTCTTATGCGATGGTAACTCATTTGTTGTTTAATTTGATCACTTCTGAAAATTAATATCGAATTGCAAAGTTGTGGAGAATTTGTAATAGGATATTTATAGTGCTGGGAAAATATGCGATCAAATTGTCTTCTTAAGGAAATATTTTTTTTTTGTTAAAGTTAAAAAGCTGATCTAAAATTTTACTAAAATTGGCGAAAAAACCAACAAAGATTATAAAAGCAAACTTTTCAGGCATCAAAAAATCGACGAGTAACCGAAAACTCATTCCACAGCATATGCCAGTAAATTGCTTTTTTTTTTTTTTTTTTAAATAAATTGTTAGAATGTTTCGGAAATCAAACTGATCAGTTAAAAGTTAAGCAGTTAATTGAGACACAATAACATCGAGTTATTGTTAACTTAATACAATTTAAGTCTCCTCCGTTCCTCTCATAACTGACTTGATGAATTGAGTAAAGTCTAAACACATCCAGAGCTTACAAACGAGTGGATAAATGTCTGGAAGAATGTGAGAAGAAATCCGAACATAGTGCCAGCATTCGTCGTACATACGCTGGACTACGGTTCATTTGTGTGGAACAGAAAGAAGGTTTAGTTTTCATTTATCTTTGCTTCATTTCTCAATAATTTAATTCAGGTAAAATTTAAAGCTGTAAAATTTTCGGATTTTCATTATAAATTTTAACTATAAAACGAACCGATGGTTAAATTTGTTATTAATTTTAATAAATTTATTATTAATTTCCATATAAAGTTAAAAATGGATGATAACAAGACTACCCTGTTATCCTTGTATTGTGAAATATTTGAATTTAGCTATAAAAGAGAAGAATGAGAGTTAAATATCTGTTTGGGATATGTAAGCTATAAGCAATTGACTTATTTCTTCCCCCGGGAATTTCTCACTTACTGAGTGATCCGGTTAGAACGAAATATATCTGTCCATTTTCCACAGTGATCAGGTAATTATGCAAATTTTTTCAAATCTGGAAAATAAAAATACTGACAAAATCTTTTCATAAAGGCGATTAATTCTTTTCAAATCTTGAGCAAAATATAAGTCAGTTTTGACTTAATCCTCCTTCCTCTCGTCGTTCTCAATGACTTCAACTTCATTTTTCAATTTACTCAAAAACCGACTAATTTGTAAGTTTAGGAATTTGTCACTAAATCCAATTCCTTATATCTTCACCACTTCACTTCTATCCGATGAATCTAACCACACTTCTACAATCCATTTCTGATGTACCTTACTTCCCGGCGCGCAGATGTACTAATATAATGAACCTAATTAAGATTCATTATTTGGTTTGCACTCCACTAATTTTATCATTGTATAAGGAATTAAAACGATTCATGGGGTAGTTAAATTTCAGTTCTAGATAAAAAAGAATTGCAAATGAACCAAACAGTAATAGTTAAAATAACTTTCATTTCCTTCGAACTGGTTGAAAATATAGTTGAAACCCAGCTTTTCAACGGATCAAAAGCAATAAAAGTTGCTAGTCAAAATATAATTAAATTATGAATTAGCACATGAAAGCATCAGAATTCTCTTACACTCATAATTATATTACTTTTATATTGATAACTAATATGCATCACCAAATCGATAATTCGTACTCACAAGCAAACAGATCAAGAATGCATGAACCACAATAAATTCAATTTCAGAGTTCTTCCGCAATCTGCCGTGTCTTGCTCAGTAAGTTTCTCTAATTTTTGTATTTTTTGATTGAAATTTAAAAATTTTTAACTTCGCTCTGAAGGAAACAACTCCCACTACATCTTTCTGTAACACACTCAAGAACTTATTCCACCAAATCATCAACAGGAACAAAATTTGTTAACACACTCAAAATATTATACTGCAACAATATGGGCACAGGTACGAACCGGTAGCAATGTCTCGATGCCAAAATGAAATTAATCAGTCATTGGTGGGTAGTAATTCATTCAGTGCAGCTGTTATTAATCGTGAACAGCACAATATTCGAAACAGACTAGGAACACTCTGCAGGTGACAATTTACAGTGCTAATAATAGTTCTTTTGGAAAAAAGTTAATTTGTTTTTAATGCTAATATTGCAAAACTGAAATTTCGAAATTAGATGTCTATAAAGAACGAGAGAAGAAAAAAAAAGATAGGTCAGTGACAACAATTGTACTGAGAGGGTACCTTTCCAGTGTAGAATTTCTACCTTAGCTGTTAGGAAAACTGAACATCGACCACACTCGAAATCCCAATGTACTCAAGAGTATGACTTCAATATTTACTCTAGAGACCTGGCAAATATGATCAAATGTATTGAGCCTGTCACGAGAAGTGGCTGCGGCGAAGGTGCAGCTAAAATGATGCTCAAATTCATCACTGTTGGCTTCACGAGGTAAGTTTATCCGTAGTATTTTAACTGATTTCTATACAAAACGTAGAATAATCAATCGAAGTATGAAAAAGATTAGAGAAGGCATATGAAAAGAGGACATCAAGGCTCTGCTTTTCATTTTCTTCAAAAACATCCGATCTCAGAATCCTCAGCTCACTACTATTCCTCCAGGTCCCTTTTTCTCTAGTACTCGGAAGTGAAATTAATCAGAAATCGAATTTAAACCAAGCAATAGGACTTGTCATTTACGTAAGAAAGCATAATTTGTATTGAAAATTAAAAAAAAAAAAAAAGTAAGAAAAAGTAGTTGGTCTACTGCACTGTTTAGCTCCGTTTCAGATCAAAATTTATTCTTAAATAATAACGGGAAATTTCCGAAATTTCAGCTTTGAACAATTATACAATCATCTTGGTATTACTGATCAGCTGCCTCATTCTTGCCGGCAACTGCTCAATTTGACCTTTGAAAATGGAATTAACAATGATAGATGGTTAATTTTTTCGTCTACACAAACACGTAGTCGTTACCCAGGAAATGAAATGTTTTCGGATGATGGTTCCCAAGCCATTCCAAGCATCATTTTTTTATTGCTCAGCTTTTTACTTTTTTATAATTAAGCCCTTCCTTATTAAGTCTAAATTTAACTACTTTTGAAATTTTGAAATATGAACATCACAAAATTTCATTTAAGCCACTTCGAAAATATCTGATAAACAGATATGTCGTCTAAAAAAAGAATCCTACACAGCGCAACTGACGTAACTGTTGTAAGCTTTTTTGCTGATTTTCAAGAGCATCGTACCAAGTTGCTTTCCTGGCCCTACTTCCATGTATGTCGGAAATTTGTAGTCCTGAAATGAAGTAGAATTTTAGAAATCACATTCATTCAAGTGGATCGGAAACCTGTGGCAAGTGAATTAAATAGCAAGAAATGTTCTCAAAAAATTCATATTTAAAAGCTCATAACAAAAAAGTATGAAAATTTTGCAAATAATTTTGGCCATTCAAAAACTAACAATACAAACAAGCAGTGTCACGTGATATTTACCTGATGTTTTGCATGAAGCAACTGCTGGATCTGTTCCCATTTCACTGGCGAGCAAACTTGCCTAATGATTGCCTCACGAATTTGTTTTTCTCTGTATATATGCAATTTGCCTGTGTAGTTTGAATAAATGTTTATTCGCGGCTGTTGGTTAATTTTTACATCTAAAAATAAAATTCAACTAGTTTTCAATATTCAACAGCGGAATATTAATTCAAATGAGTTATTTGGGTAACCATCTTACACGGTTAACTGTATTCTTTTTTATTAAGGATTAAAATAAGAATCTAATTCCCAACTTTGACACAACAGTTCCTATTGTAACAGTGTCTCGCGAACTATCAGAAAGGATATTACCGACAATAATAAACAGCCAACCGAAGGTAAAGATAATTAACAACAATCCTCTTTTTTCCCCAAATTTCAAACACATAGTTCCTATGAGGTTTCATGAAAGCATATAATGATCCGAAATGCTCAATAAGCAGACCAACCTTTCAGAGCAATCTTCAGTGTATCAGCAGCATCCTTCATCAACGTGGTATGAAATGCGCCACTTACGGCTAGCCTTTTTACTATCTAAAAATATCAATGCTTGAGAAAAACAAAAGATGAATGAAAGAGAACATAATCAAGATAAAAAATACCTGAAATACATATTTCTCTTGATTATTCTCCAAAAACCTGATACAATTTTCTGTTGCTCCAATAACTTTCATACCACAAAACAGATAATTGGCTACTTCACATACCGGAAATGTATCCTTTTCCCTAAAATATAATACCTTAAATACATGCAATTTAAGGGTCTATTGAGGCCTCGATATTTTATTTAAATTTCTGAAAGCTAAACTCTGAATGAAAAGGAAGGAATCTTCAATTTTAAATTACATATATCAGCACAGATAACACAATAAGAAAGAGAATATAAACAAACGAGGCATAAGTTTTGGCTTCTTCCAGAGCTTCTTCCAACCGTGTAGCCGCATTTACCCGTATCGCTAGCATTCCAGAACTTTGTCGTAAGCTACACTGGTGCATAGCCTCAGCACGAATTTTTACCAATCGAAGAGCTGGATAAAAATTTTCTGATTCAAATCATTATACTTCTTGCCATGATATAAAATCCATTATGAACTCAAGTTAAAATTCAGGAAGGTAATTGACCTCAGCACGAATTTTTACCAATCGAAGAGCTGGACAAAATTTTCTGATTCAAATCATTATACTTCTTGCCATGATATAAAATCCATTATGAACTCAAGTTAAAATTCAGGAAGGTAATTGAAAGAGCTCAACTATGAAACTCAATTCAACTCATTGCTAGTATTTCATTGAGTATTTTAACCGTCTCATGAATTTAAATATAATAAAGAGTGCTGAAATAAGTTCGATTTCTTTATTGCTAATCTTGCACAAATTTGCAAAAAGATGATATGGAAATAAACTGCAAACTGCTGATAACTGCGATGATAAAATCAAAGAAAAATAGTAGTAAATATCAAAGAAAAATAAATATATAATGAAAGTAAATATCCAGTTAATTCAACATAAAATAACGGCAGTGGAAAATTCCTATCCAGTGCAGACGTATAATCGCACTATTAGGCATGGCATTATAAAATTATCAATGACAGCTTTTCACAAATTCTATTAAACTGTTTTTTTTTTTTATGGAGTATTATGTATCTTGCAGTAAAATTAAGAAAATGTAAATAAACAAATGAAAGTTAAGATATTACGAGGTTTTAGAAACCAAAAACACAAAACCATTTGCAATCATCAAGCGAGACTTACCGTCCTCGAAAGACAGTATTTCAGCCAGGACAAGCGCAGCAAATTCACCAACACTAAAACCAGCAACCTCAGTCAAACGAACTGTCAGTGTTTCATCTTCTGCTTTCGCCTTTTCCCATGCAGCCAACGAACTGACAAAAACAGCTGGTTGACAATACAGCGTTTGATCCAGTTTTGACTTTGGTCCTAATGAAATCTAATTGAAATACATATAAAGAATCTTGAAGCTTAACTGCTAATTTTGTTGCTTTATTCTATATTTACTCCATATAATTTTGTTGTGAGCTAGAAAACGTTATTATAGAAATTCTATAAAAAGAAATGTAAAATCAAAGCAAAAATTATAAAAAATTTATCCTTTTGTTTTTGTGACTGTCTCTTTTTAAAATACTTTGCTACAAAATTATTCAACAAATTAATTCCATCACCATCAACTTATATTTTCATTTTAGTTTTTTATTACACGAAAACCAACCTTCCAAACACAATTTCAGTAAATCATACTGCAATATTTCGGATGCTTCCTTGTAAACATCAACTGCTTTATTGCAGTCCAACACCTAAATGCATTAATCTGTTGACAATGCTGTATCTTGATTCTTAAATTTCCAAAGCCAATATCAAAAATCTAGCTTACCTTAGTACCCATCCCAACGTGCTGAGTTCCTTGGCCAGGAAACAAAACAACCACCTGTTCTTCGATAGGTATTTGACTGAAATCAAGCTTCGTACTTCTGCTTTTGTTACCACCAGTTTTAGTATCGCTTGTCGTGACTTTTGGTAATTTATTTTTGAAAAGGCGATATAATTCCTGCAAGTGCAACACTGATTTTCAAGAGCAAATTATGCCAGTTTAGATTTTTTTATCCATAACAAATGACTGAGGGAACGCTGAAGGGGACGGAGAAGATACTTAAATCTGACTGCAGGTAAATTTTGAACCAAATTAAAGATTCGGAACCTATTTCCAAGCACAGTTACATACCATTTTTAAAAATAAAACTATCAAACTTTGACAGGGAAAGTAAGTTATAAGACTTCTGAAGTAAAAAAAAAAAAGAAAATAACGCCAACTATATCCAATGAGGTCCAATAAAACCAGAAGAAAAATCTGCGCATCATTCCAACAAAACATAATTGATGACGGGTTCAAAAATTACCTTTTCCGGATATGGCAAAGAAGTGCAGGGATCAACGAAAGATGCTTGTACATCTGCATAAGTTGAAGCATCATTTAACCACTTAGTTGACCCATCACTGCCACTACTAGTGTTCCTGCTAGATCGAAACTTCTTCAAAAAATGATGCAAAGCATGTTTCCTGAAGAATGCCATTTCAAATACCTGCAACATGAATGAATATCAACCTCCATGTGAAATCCTGACTAGAAAATTCAATGAATAATACTGAGAACTAAGAACAATATATCGAGAGCACAAATACCTATTCCAACTGTTGCTTTAGTATCGTATGAATTGAAATCTAGAGATGTAGCAGCCCTGTAACCCATTTACATAAATATACTAATAAAAGAACACTGACCACACCAAATCAATCATAGACCAATACTCAAAAGTCACCCAACATGCATTTAATTTAAGCTCCAAAAATCCTTATCACCCAAAACGCTCTCTGAAGTCAGTCTTGACTCCTAGACACTCAATGAAATAATTTCCCGATTTAATTGGTTTCTGAATAATATTTTCAATGACTTTACTTAATAGCAGTTTTACAAAGCAAATCATTCGTGATTTTATTAAAATAATTATTACAACTATAAAAAGGAATGACAAAAAGAATCCTTTTTTTATACAAGCAGAAGGTATCATGAAGTCTAGCAATATCAGAAATAGTATAAACTAAACAAACAAATATTATATGAAACACACCGGTGTCAAGAAGAGAGGTTAAATCCCGGGACAAGAAACAAGTAATTTTTTTTCCAGGAAAAAAGAGCAAAATTAAAAAGAGAAAAAAGGACTGGGAGTTAAAAAAATATCAAACTTTACAATAAATAAAAAGGAAAAGCACTTCTTAAAGCTACAATAACATTATGCATTTATAATACTTACAGAAGAAAATCACATCAGATTTTTAAATATTTTGAAGAAAAATCCACAAACAATTTTGTTTACAATTTTTTCTTCAAAAAAACATTCGAAAAGTTAACAGTGTTCAAAGCAATATATACAATATCGCCAGTAATGAACCGTTCCATTTGAAGAGACTAGAAACGACCGGGATAGCAAATGAAACCAAGTTGTTTGCAAATTAAAAAACCGTTGCTCCTACTTTACAACTGGAAAGAATATCACGAAACCAAATTGCTTCTCTTAAGATTGTAAAAAAAAAAAAAAAAGGAACAGCTAATACTTTTTCTTAAAAAAGTTATATTACAGTGTTTTGAAATCTAACTTGTCTGAAGTATTCTAAACATTCTTGAGAAAATGATTTTATCACCAAGAAGAAAAGCGATAAAACTGAGAAAATATAAGTGCAGTAGCAGAGACGGCATCATCAGTACCAACTGTTCTGGTTGGGAATTTGCATATGAGAGCCGGAGTATAGATAAACACGACATCATTTCGCATCCATGAAGCTATGGGCCTGAAACATAAAATAACATTTGAACATTTTTTATATTAACTATTTCTAGAACAGCAACAGCAGCATCTAGAAATAGTTAATATGCATTTTTCAGAAATCTTTTGGACTTATGATTCATTATCTATTTTCCAGCAATAAAGTCGCAAAATTCGATAAAAAGATGACCTGTGAGGTTCGAAGACATACTGCTTCCCGAGTTCTTTGTCGAGCAAATGAGCTTTTGAAATTCTTAATTCCAAATCATCTGTATTTAAATCACTTGTAATTTTGCAAGATTGACGAGCTGCAACCTTTGCGCCTGCCGCTAACCCTGCAGCTAAATTGGACCAATCCGTGCCTTTGTAAACCTAAGAATATTAGCTTCAAAACCCAAAACATTATCACAGTATTAGTTAAAAATCTGTATCTCGCTGAAAACGCCGAAACTACCAGAAACCAAAAATTTCTCGACGCGTAATAAGTAACTAACCATTAAGTGAAAAGTAAGGGATTGAAAATGTATTCTGGATAATCTATACTTGTAATTTTCTGATTCTGGATCACTACTATCATGTCCGAATTTCGTCAACAACCAATACAGCATTTCAACCACCTTAAAATCAACGTTCAACGTTCTGATTTCACCGCAACATATGCATTTTTCTATTAATAAAATGCAATACAATCTACTAAGATTAATTATGTAGTTATGACAAAACAAGTGAAACTACAATAAACTCTAAATCTTACCTTATGCACATGTAATGCACCCGGAAAAACCGGATAAAGATGTGTGTATGGTCCATTCCCAACATTAGAGAAAAATGCCAGTTCTTGCTCGTTTAAACCTAATGAATCGACGTGAGGTACGATCTGGAAGAAATTATTACTATAAAGAAAGTGTAGTGTAGTGAAGAACATTCTAGTAAACTAAAGTGCACTGAGAATACGACACTGAATACAAATCATATCTACATTGATTTTGCGCCTAAAAGATGAAATAAGAAGCAACTATTCGTCGAAATGAACAACAAATAAATTTCAAGCTAAACCGACTGAAACTTTAACATGAAAAAAAAGAAACCCTTTTGAGAACTTCAGCCACATGATCAGGATTACCCATATTTCCAAGTTCGAAATGAATGGGGATATTGTGCTCTACTTGCAACAAACTCCTTTTAATCAAGCGGAGTTTTTCCATCCGCATTTCTTTATTCTGCAAATGGAAATAACATTGAAATATATGCTAAGGGAAAAAAGTAAACAGAAAAATTAACACAGTAAACTGGTAATTGTAATTTCACATCTTTTGATTAAAATGATATGAAATCCACCTGATTCTGTAGATGGTGAACACCAGTTAGAATGACTAGATCGGGGTTAAATTGACTTATTGCTTTGAAGAACATTTCGATCACAACAGCACTCCCACTAAATAATGATATATAGTAGAATAGAGTTCGGATATGTCGAGTTTTAAAACATTCAGCATTTGCTCCATTTTTGTTAGAGTTCTCTAAAACGCACCTATACTGATCGTGTGAAGCAATAAAACGTGAAGAAGCCGGTGCTACATACTCGCCAAGAATTTCGCCTTGTTTATATTCCATAATGACATGCAGCTCATCTTTCACGATACGGGTTGAATTCGTACGAACTATTGATGGATGAAGTAAGACTTGACTTCGAGGTCCAATAGGTCCAACCAAATATGCCTAAAACATCAAAAGAGTAATACACGTCACGAACAAATTATTTTCTTATTTGTCAGACGTATTCAGTTCACCATTAGTTTGTACTGATAACATGGAATAAGTCTTATGAACTAAATCATTAAACATCTTCAAATCCAAACAATTTAATTAATTTCACACGGATTTTGTAGCGAACAGAGAATGTAGAAGAGTATAACTTACAGTAGTTCTTGGAAAAGAAGTAGCAATCTTTTCCGCCATTAAAGCCGCATTTCCACCAATGTAATAATGAGGTCGATGACGAGGTTCACTGGCGAACTGCACAAGTGTATGAAAGACTTTCGGATCTAACATATGTCTAGAATATTACAAGAATTGAAAGCATCGATTTCAGGAAGCCTCAATGATATCATTTAAAAAATATCAACTGCTTGGACAAATAATCCTGCCAAGCTCTGATATAAAATCACCTTTCTGCAGCAGCACCTCGCGAAAAGAAATAAGCGAAAGATTCATACAAATCGCTAACATTGCTGATCACCTAAAAACAGCTTCACTTTTACTAGAAATTTACCATTCTTCTGCTCCTTTATGCACTACTTCATGTCGGTCAGGATGTCCACAGCTTTATAACCTTCCAGTCTGAGTATATGAATCTACAAAGAATTCTTCATTCGCTTGATCTGCAACGCTTAACTTCTCAAAATTCTTAAACGCAAAAAACTAAAATATAAAGTCAGCTGGATTAGTACTTCAAATCATATCATTATTCATCAAACGATTGCAAATTACGATACTGGATCAATATAAAGAATTATGAAAATAGGCAACTTCATGATCTCTGCGATGAGTGGGAGTAATATTTAGGCGTTCCAATAAACTCGTCCCGGCAACAACCATATCAACATTGCAATTAATCCTGGAATTTTTAAAACAGGAAAATAACACAACTAAAAAGCCACTTATAAATTTAAACCTAGACCTAAAAAATTATTTGTTCAGAAAAAGATCTTGAGTTTGAAGCGTACCACACACCTCAAAATCCATAATTATGTTTGAAAATATTTCTAAGGAATACAATGAAGACTACGGAAAGCAAAAACAAACCCGATCACTACCCGTCGGAAAAGCATTGTTGGTTGCGTGATCACCTTATCCCATGCCAACATTACAGATTGCTCAACTGAGTAAGACTGCTTCCGATGTTGTTCGTTGAAATAGCTATAGAGCCATGGTACCACGGCAAAAACGAACGAAAGATGAAGTAGTCGATTATATGGTGCATTCCACCACAATATCATTCCCAATGGATCCTGCAATTACTTCACTTAACGTTAAAAAACATTCCCAGTGCTTCATTCCACTCCAAATTAACTCAATCGTAACGATATGAACTCAAAGACTAGCAGTTATCAGTGAGCTAAAACTAACCAGGAGTTAAAATGATTGTAAAATCTTACAGTAAGAGAGCCACAAAGTCATTTCTGGGAAAAATTCATTTCACTGCTACTATTAATGAGTCTCAGCTCTCAGCGAATAATCAATCAGTTATTACATCTTTCAAGTACAATATCCTCTTGTACAGCTAATCATCTCAGCCACAATACTTCGTTAGCAATCTACGACCACCGAGAATCTACAAAAAAAAAAAGAAAAAAAATCTACAACCAGTAAAATGCAGACATCAAAAATGCCACAACACTGAATAAGAAGTAGAAAAAATTCACACAAATTATGAGTACCTCTCTCTACCAGACAAGCCTTTACTACAATCTGTTATGTTAGAAATGTTTTCTAACTGAGCAGTTTGCACTTTCCTCTTTCGAAATCTGCACACTTCTCACCATAGTCACTTTTTCTCAACCACCCCACTCAATTCTCCTACTTGCAGAGCAAATCCAGTCCCTCCACAATACTTGTATTTAGCCCCTTCTAGACAGGAGATTAAAAGCCAAACCATAGGGAAAGAAATAAATTTCAAAAACTAATAAATGAAACAGGAAACAGAAAGCTTTATCACGAACATTGATAACGGTTAAATTAAAGAGTTTTTTCTGAATGAGCAAAAAAATAACCAGCAGAAAGGAAGAAAGTGGTAGAAGATAACAACACTATATCGAGGAAGATATCTGGAAACAAAAGGCTATGCACAATAAACAGCAACAAAACTTAAAGTTGAATAAATCAAAATCGAAATAGATATATAATACCGTTCACAAAATCATAGAAACATAAATCAAAAAAGGTTGAAGCGTTAAAATGGGGACATATACAGCAATTAAAAAGCATTATACCCAGGAATTAAAACTTTTCCCTCATCATAAATGGAACTGGAAGTTCTGATTCATTTCCGAAAGATTCCTGGTTTACAAATCATGTACCTCTTCTGTTAGGGTGTGGCACTAAGGGAAATCAGATACAGTCAGTTAGGAGAACAATCTTTGAAAAATGAACAAACACAAAAACGTTGTAACCACAGAAACATGGAAATTTTTCATGTAGTGAAAACAAAATCAACCAAGCATTAATCTTGATGTAATTTCCATTTCTAAGCAATATGTCCTTTCAAACAGTGAATTGTTACCAGCTTGTGCAATCTCCAAACAAATGTTGCCAAAGTTTATTCCTGTAAAAATGTGAAAAAGGAATTAATTCAAATCATTCATAATGGATTTAATTAGATCCTACAAAAAAAAGTTCCTATTCTTACGAAAACCTCACCTTTTCATTTGCTTTTAGTGATCATATGCGTTCCTGTCAAAATCAGAATACTTCATCTTTTAAAAAAAAGAAATACCTTCTGTCACTGTAACATTCTCAATAAAATGAAGTTTAACTTCGGATAATTTTAGAAAATTTTACTTGCTACAATTTCATATATTCTATTCGTCTTTCTTTTCCTTTTTCTTCATTTTTAAAAGGAATAATTGAAGAAAAAAAATCTTTTACAGTAATCATAATACTGAAAATTGTGCAAAAGGGACATAGAGCAAAACAAATGCAAAAATCTCCTAAATTTAGGCTCATGCAGTATAAAATATCAGAGTCAATCTAAGCACCTCAGTCTCTAGATTTTTAAAAAATACAACTGAAATAAATGACCTTGTTATAGTCAGCTTTTGAACGACTGATTTTCATTTTCTTCGCCTTTGGCTCGGAAGTCGACAGTATTCTAACATCTGGGCTGCAATGCATGAACAATTTTCTCAAATTGATTTTCTATTTCAAAGTGTTATTGAACGATAACTCAACTAAGAGAAGCTCAACAGATTATATCACCGCAACAGCAATTGCTTTTGCAATAATATCTTTTCAGCAGGAATTGGTTCACCTTGTAGTATCTGATTCGGAACTGATGCTGATTTCAGACGACGGTTTTTCGATCTCCGAGGCTTTGTTAAGTATGGATCCACGATTAGCAGCTTCCGTAACCGTTGGCAAAGCTAAAATTTTAGAGAAAAAAATATGAATATGAGTTTGCTCAAAATTTACAATCTTGAAATTATTAATAAATAAAAAGAGCAAGAAAAATGATACAAAGCAGATTTCTACAAAAACTAAAATTGTGGACTTTCATTTGCTGGAAAACATAAAAAGTTGCGGCACTTCAACTATGGAATCAAACAAAAAAAAAAAAAAAAAATGTGAAATAAATACTCAAAAAGTCCATTCTGTCAACTTACAAACAGTAGAATCCAGTAGCGGTGAATTTATGTAAGGACCACTCGGGGAACCGAACGTTGCGAACTGTCCCGAACTTTCCGGGACCTCTTCGCTGTCTAAGCATAAAACAAAGCAAATAAGAAAATAAAAGAAGAGAGAAGAAAAAAATAAAATCAGAAGAGAACTTCTATTGACGGTTCGAGTGATCTGTAACAAAATACCCTTCGACTGATAAAAATGTCGGCCGTTTCTGTATGTTATGTTGTTATAAAACTAATTTCACACCTAAAGGCCCGGTTAACTATCAATAATTGTTATCCATAGCTATCGAAATATACGCAAAGTCCCTTGTCCAATACTTCGACCACATCATTTATAAGTGCCAAATAAAACATTCAGAGCATAACTTAAAATGAGGAAAAGAAAAATGAAAAATAAAGGACGGAGAGGGTGATTAACAACAATAAATTCATATTAGAAACCATATTAAAAAAAAAGAGAAATTCAACAACGACAAGTTACCTCCAAGATACTCCAAGCTGGAATCACTCATGTGCAAATCTGTCGTGCTGATTAATGCTTCCACGCACTTCAAAATAACTTTCTCCGTTTCATCAGGTTCTATGATGAAAATAAAATCAAAATTTAATGCGTAGCAAAGCAAAAAAAAAACGAATTCTTTCTGATATAATGAGATAAAAATTATAAGTAAAAAAAACTCAGAAAAATTCTTAAAATTATGCAACGGGATTCTAACCGTTACTTCAAAAATTGTGGGATAATTAAATAAGAGATAGTAATTAAGTAACAAGTAATACTTTTATTACACAAACTTTATTTGTATATGGAGGTGAAACCAAATGCATAAAAGAAGTTACTGTTTGAAAAATTTTCTCCAGATAAAGAAGATCGTACTGACTCCATAATTTCATCGCCACTCTCCTTTGAAGAGGTAGTCAAAACTTCCATTACCGCGTCTGATGAAGAAATGCAAAAAGGCATTAATTCTGATTTATTACCTCCAGCTTCGACGATTTTCTGAAAAAAAATTTGATTATGGAATATATAAATATAGTAGTAAACGAATAAATGATCTTTCAAAAAAAGGAAAAAAAAGAAAAGGAAAAAAAACCTATATCACAATCTCAGAAAACTTTGTAAGTGAACATAATTGATTCATTACCCGCCTTACCCCTCTCTTTCCCTGCTTCTCCACCATATTTCACCTTTTTGGGTTTTTGAAACTTAAAACTATATCAAGAATTCTAGCCCCAGCCTGCACGAAAGCCATAAAAGAATCGAAACAACAAATAATTATAAAATATCAAGCAATCATTCACTCTGTCCTTCTTTGGCCGACAAGTTGGAGTTTCACAAATCGTCCTCTCGGTTATCTGCAAAAGTCACCTCTTGAAAAAGATCTCAAAACAACTGTCCTTGAACAGAATAATGCAAATCAATTTCCGGTTAGATATGACTTTTAAGATATACAGATTATGAAACATTTAAGCTGCAATATTAATTCTGCTGAACTGTAACGAACTGACTAGACTTGACCACATTTTAGTCAAGCGTCGTCACAACTAATACCTTTTATATTCTTGGAAATTTTTTTAGTGAACAAGCATAACTCTTATTCAAAACGGGTTCAGTGAAATCTTCAGAAGTTGGAGAGAAAAAAGCATGTTCATAAAAATTTTCCCACATGTGAAATGTCGTGGAGCACTTATTTTCTCGGTTTCGTAAAATTCCAAAACTCAAAAAATACAGGTTATTTATTATATTAAATCAAAATCATGCATGAATATATATATATATATATATATATATATATATATATATATACTATTGTAGTCAAATCAGAGAATAGAAGTAATGTCATATTAATAGTTACCATTCTAAATTTCTTTTAAAAGTTTAGTCTTTCCAATACGTAATCATATTTCTAGAAGAATGATATATAGAGGAGGCACCTTTGAAAAAAAAAAAAAAAAGAAAAGAAAACTGCTAGATATTATTTTACGTGATATGTGATCTAATTTTCCATAGCTTACTTGCGGCTTTTTGCTGCCAGTAGAAACTGTCTGTTCATGCTGCTTCTCTGTGTCCTCGAAGAAAACGGATTCCAGGTACACAGTACAACTAAAACTAGAAACTTCTTAATCAGCTTTTTTTTTCAAAATAAATCTTAACTTGTTATGGATTCGAAACGAACAATCCCAAGAGAGAATTAGTTATGATAATGACTGTCTTCCACATTTCATTTTGCTCTTCAACTGAAAGACGCAGTAAACTTCTCTTTCAAGAAAGGCACGGACATTCAGTCATACATTCACTCCTTTGAAAGTTTGTTGTCCTCAACTTATGAAAAGAATTAATGGTCAGGAGTTCCTTCTAAATAAAACTCCGACTTCCTGATTTTAACTTGCAGTGATTCTACCTTTCGAATTTTGTACTGAATCTGCCAACTGATATTTTTGAAATGAAAGTCATTTCCTTAAAATGATACGTGGTTGGTGATGACTTGAAACCAACTGGTTCATAGTCGTATGGAGTACCTAGAATTTAGCGAACCAAATCAGTGGAGAAGCAGCATTTCATTTCATAGAACAGAAATTTTGTTTTCTAGAAGTTGTGATGAATGATGTTTAATACAAAATTATATAAACAGCGTCCATAAACTTCAATCCAATTTTAGCCTAGCATGCTGTAACACCTAAAACGAAGAGGGTATTCAGTATTGAAATATTCCATTATGATATATCGGACGTATGTATACAAGTAACTTTAAAGTAATGAATACTTCACAACAGCTTCACACGAACTGTCTTTTTATAAAGGTTAACCTATTCCCTGTACATAAATTTTACAAAGTATCTCAAGTCACACAAACCTGAATAATAAGTAAGCTTGAAATAAGGAAAAGCGTTCTGAGGAATAGGCGCTAACATATTCATGAAAATATCCAAACGGTGCAACAGCGCAATAACTTGCTTTCGTAGCTCAGTCACGCTCCCACATGAAAGCCTAATTTCGTGCGACGAACTGCAATCACTACAAAATTTTGTACACCCTCAAGGTTGCTGAAATCTGTGCTTTGATATCCTCGTAAAAACAATTTTTAGAAATAAACTAACCTGGAGGTCTTCTTGAAATAATTGATTTTTGTGATATTTAATAACTGATTGAATTTTTAAACAAAGGAAGAAACAGCAGAAACCAACAAATGGATAATTCTGATACTCTGCTAATCATCCATAGAAGACTCATATGATCAAACAATACAGATAATTGGAAATATTTAAAGTTTTTTAAAACAGATTTATATGGGGATAATTATTACTGAAAACATGAAATGAACTAATGAACTGATTTTAATTTACCTACGGAAGAGTAACCCACCACCACCAGCGTAAGTAAAAGTGAGAGTGTACACCTCAATCACTTCATCAATGTTGTCAGTTTCTTCAGTTGATACCAAAATAAGCAGATCACGTAGCTGAAACAAACAGCTTATTTTTTTTATTTTAAACATTGAATTAACTCATGTGTAAAAAGAAAGTCTTAACTGATTTAACAGTAATCCAACATCAAATAAATGCAGACAATTTTAAAAATGAAAACTGTATTCCTTGTTTTAAGATGCACCAAGATAGTAAGAATAAAGCTTCCTATAAAATTTTAAATACCTTCCATTATTAGGAAAAGAATTATGGCACTCATCAACCTACATAATGCTTCGCAATAGCTTCTGAAATAGCATAAAGAAGTGCTGATAATTTCTTGCCCAGATCTGTTTCTTCAGTAACGATCCAGCATTTCAGGCCTTCAATAAGATTTTAAAATATTAAATATGAAGCAAATTTTATGGGCATTTACAGAAGTATTTAAAAAAATACAGACTTAGCAGCTTACCATTTTAACTACAAAGCTGTATGTGAATTTCATATATTATTAATTTCATATTAATTTAGTACAATCATCTCCTACCGTCAATTTCGAAGTCTCTGAAAGTATGAAGAGGAAAAAGCGGGCGTTTTTTCATGATATCTGAGACGATGATGAAGAGGATTCGTTTCATGAAAAGCGTCGAAGATCGGGCGTCTAATGAAGGCGGAAAAAGCTTCATTTCTCGGCTTTTCTGCCACTGAAACAATTGGGAAAGGTCAAAGGGTTGGCTAAAAACTAATTGAAATTTTGATTTCATTTAAATTACTGCATCAGAAGCAACATACCGATGTCGCCTCGCTCCTATCTTCATTCATCCTTAAATACTCTCTCGATGTCTCTGAATTTACATTATTAACAGATTATAGTAGTATTTTAAACAGTAGAAAATTAAATTCCACACGAATTTTATAAGGAATATTGAAAAACTGGCAATGAAAGGGAGCAAACTGCCTCTAACTGTGGTACCACTGCAATGAACCATCGTCTCACAGTGTACTGAGATCAACTTCGGAAACAATCTACCAGTTAGCGAACGACAACATAGTATCGCCACCTCATACTTCCTTGCAAGAAGTAGGCAGTGGTACGTGCCAAAACACAACGTACGTGCAAGGAGCAAGTTCTTGCCGAACCATTTCAAGAAAATACGGCCGTAAATTGTCGGTATTTTTTTGGGGAAACTTGAACTTAGGGTGGTTATTTTTTTTATATCTTTAATTTGGCTGACGTTAATGCATTTGATGGAAGATATCACGACCTCTCGGGGAAGCGTACTTCAACATTGGACATTAATCTTGATGGAAAGCAAAAGGAGCGAGAATTTATTCAGTTGATTAACAAAAGTTTTAATTATAGCCAGAACGGTGAAGTAATTAGAAAATTTATGGGATATTGTGGTTGCAAGTATCTCTTGACATGCCCTGTTGCCATATTTTCCACTTCCAGTTTGGCTCAGCACAAACTATTCCTTTTTTCCCGACAAAGACAATAGGGCTGTTTCTGGGTAGAGCCAGAATTTGCAACTAACAAAAGACAAGGCTGATAATCATAATTTGTTTGTTAGATTGGCAGTGTGCTAAAGTGTCTGTTAGCTTAACAATTTTGTTCAGTTAAATTTCACTTTAGAACTATTCAAGAACAACCTAAAATAAAAATATGACTACGACAAATGTTTCCAAAATGTACTTGCAAAAGGAAATTCAACAAAAAATTATATCAGATAAGATAGATATTAAAATAAATGGAAGAGGGATGACCATGAGAAGGATGTGGGAATAATAAACAGGTAGAAAGAAAGTGTAATGAACCAAGAAAAAGGGCAGATTATTGAAATACTGCGCCACTGTAACTACAATAAAGGAACAAAGTGTGGACTAGTGAAATAAGCAATATATCTTGGCATATCATAGCTATCTTAGAGCTAATCAGTTATCAGCATATCATAGCTATCTTAGAGCTAATCCATTCAGAAAGGAAATAACAAAACAGCTTTCGCTAGACTTTTGGACAAGAAAATTAAGAAATATACCCGGACGAATATACTGTAACCAGTGCCAAAAATGTGTTTAGGAAGAAGAAATTTATTTGTTTCACCATCATGCTCCTTGGCTTTTTGGACCTTCATGCACTATATTCAGAAGGTACGGTGGGATTTAATCTTTCCTCTCTTGTTTCTCTTACTATTTTCTTTTACTACTTGATCACTCTTCGTTCATCTTCTAAAATATTGTTAAGCTTTCTCTATTGCTTATTGGATTTCTTTCTCAATCAGAACACGGAAAAAGAGCATTCCACACCTTAATCTATCGAACTACTGTTATGGATTTTTAATCTTTGTAAAAACAGTCGTCCAACCGCATTTTTCTCGACTTTCTTCATTTCAGAAACTACTTTTACCGATCAGTTCAACTTCTAGCTACTTCATGCATTTAAAACTGTTAAGCTTTTAAAATTTTGAAACTTTCACACGCTGTTTCGCTAATAAGCAGAAATTCATCGTGTCAGGGAATACACCAAAAAAAAAAAAAAAACAGCGATAACAGAATTGCAATTTGTGAGAACTTTCATATTTTCATCTAAGTCAACAATATTATCTCCTAAACGTGCTTCCACAAACAAACATAAAAGGGCGAACGAGAAACCTTTTGTAGCCTATTAAGTTATTTCCGGTGGTATCGATGTAGGTAAGAAAATTTAAAATTTTAGATTTGTCCTCTGGCTTGGCGTTTTCTAGCCTCTTCTTCATCAGTTTTTTTACTTCTTATTGGTTGCAAATAAATTCATATCGACAACAAACATCAAAATGTACATCAGCATTTGTGATAAAATCATAGGTAACATGTTGAGTGACATATTAAAGCCAACAAATAAACTTTCAACATACTAATTTAATATTTAAAGTAACTCCCTGAAATATTTGTTGGAAAAAAAATCAAATGTTAATGAATAGTCATTCACATTTGATTTTTTTTCTTAGACATAAACTGATCCTGTGGATAGCAACATTAACAAAACACTAACAAGAAATGAAATAGATTTTTTTCTTTTATTAATTTTCGTACTAACGCATCTGATTAGTAAACAACCGGATGAAAATAAAGCAAGCAACAAAGGGAAGTGTGTAATCGTTAAAATTCACAACGCAGAGAAAAAAGGCCAAGATACTTACATAGCAGTGAGAAATAATACAATATAAAATGAGCTATTTCTTTTTAAACGAATATAACAATTCTTTTTTATTTGGAAGAAATCCTTAGTAATATAGAAAAGAAAACACAAAGAAAAAAAGTAGCATTTTACTTCAAAGAAAAAAAAAACAATAAAATAACTTATTTGTCCGGAAATATTCGGAACTATTTGAAAAGAATGGCACTGAACTAACCAGAATTCTCAAAAATTAATATTAATAAATCAATTCAGTTTCCGAAAAAGATTTTCTTCCTGGTATGCTATTTTTTTCTTAAAAACAAATAGATCAAATTAGAAGATGCCATACTTCAAAAACCGTAACATGTCTTTTACCATCACGATGAAACAGTATAAACAAAGCTTTAAAGTGACTCACATGAAACAAACTGTTCCTAAGCTTTTCTAGAGGCAGCTAAAGTATTAAGATTCGGTAACATCAAATCAAAAATACCGGTACCAGCACGTAACAATCCACCAACCACTAGCCTGGATGATGGGGACATCAAACAATCATCGTCACCTGAAAATGTAGAATTTTGTTAACTGAAATTTTTAACTGAAAAGCTTTCCTATATGCTCCTCAACAAACTTGAAATTTACACTTTCCATTTTATGATTCAGCTATAAATAATTTCTAGTCATTCAACACAGCTTTTGACTAAAATTCAATATTTACGGAAATTCCATAGGGAAAAGGAATCAAAATACCCAACCGTTTATAAGCGCATCACGCATGAATGCAATCGTTGTTTCAAAAGTCATTCGTTGCAATGGTGAAGCACTGAAACTCATCGCACCACGACTAAATGGTTGAATTATACCCGTGAAAGTCATGTAATCAGCTGCAAGTGTCAAATGCCGCGAATTTATGTCGATTCCATACGGTGTAAATACACGAACGATTTCCTGAAATAATGAATCATTTTGCCTAAGTTACCTTTAATTAACGCTAAAATTATCCAGAAAGCTGTCAATAACACTGAATGTAAAGAAATTATTACTGAAGCTAACTTAAAAAAAAAAGATAAAAATCTATACAATGCTTTGTACGCATTCCATTCATTCAAACTTTAAGATCATTAAAACGAAATTCATGTTCAGATCCCACAGAATTCTCCAATAAATCAGTTTCGAAATCAAAGTATGTTTACATTTGAAATTATTTTCATTACAAAAAAACCAATTAAATCAGTTGACGCCAGAAAAAATACTGCTCCCCATTCCCTCCTCCATTTTATATATATAACTTCCTTCTCCATCAATCTATTAATAATTCTTAACTAACTTTTACTAAAGCTCGACCACATGCTTCGATACCATAATTATTACGTATCATGTTCAGATCATTGGAATAGAGGGTATCCACATCAAGCACATCTGAGTGTTTCATTAGTGCCTGGAAAGAAGAAAAGTAATTCTAAGTCATACCCAAAAAAACGAACTTCCGTTAAATATTTTAAAATGAACTAGACTGAGTGAGTTACATCTATAAATGAACAGTTTGTTCCAACAAAACCAGTGAATCGATTGCTTACCTTAAATCCCCCAAAGGAACTAATATAAAACTAAGAATTTCAGAACTTCATTACAATGAGAAGAAACCTAATACAAGCAAAATTATAACAATAACAGCGATTTAATCTAACAACTGAATTGCAAGAATTGTCCAGTAGTTTTAAAATTCTTAATTGAAGTAAGAGGAGATTAATTTAACGGTAAAAGAAGAAAATACCAACTGCAGAAAATTTTTTGAAAGTCCAATACGAATAAAATAATTTACCTGTATATTGATACCTTGTGTAGCCAAAATCTGGTACCGTTCATCATTACGATTTTCCAAACGAACAATGCACTTCTCGATACCCGGTGTTTCCCAGACTAGGAAATTTTCCAGTTCTCTTTCAACCACTGCTCCTACGTCTAATTTCGTTTTGGTGCTCAGTGGTAGCTGAAAATGTAACAATATCTGCCATATCAAGAATATTTAAAAGTGTAACCAATTCAGGTACCTTAATTTCGCTTGCATACTGCTTTGGCGTTTTTACTTTCAACGCTGAAAGATAGGAACACCTAGTGGATTATAACACTATTCTAGCGTAACTGCCAATCATGACCGGAAGTAAGCTATAACTTCACTAAACAACTTGCTAACAATAAACTTGACAAAACTCACTGGAAAAGGATGCACAAAATCTACTTTCTAATGACTTGAACATAAAAAAAAAGAGACCTGAAAAGTGATAATACACCATCGATTACTTTTCACATCGAATTTATAGTCCTTTACCAAGGGTGACGATGCAATAACACTCTACAAGTATGATATATGGATCTGTTTAGAAAGCAGAGAAAATATTCCATAACAATTTTTTCATTCGTGACAGCAGTATTTTGCTTATGAAATGTTCTAATTTAACTCTTTATTTCTCATGATATGTTGAAAATAAATTTCTTAATCGAATAATAAAAAAAATGTCTCATACTACCTTCATAAATTTATTACATATTATAATATTAAAATAAAATCAAAACACATGAACATGCATAAACCATAGATAATAAAACAAAAACTAAGCACTGTTTTAGCCAAGAACTTCATAATCAGTTTCCAATTTTAGGAGAGGCGAACTTATAAAATAAAAGCACAAGCAGTTGTACCTGCACACGGGAAGTTGCTGCTTCCAGAGATCGTTGCGCAGCAACAGAAGAATCATTTGTTTCCTCATCTTGCTCCAGTTTAGTTTCTTTATCCTCTTCTTCGCTGTCCGTTGAAATTTCCATAAAAGTATCCTGAATAATGTAACTTATTTAAAATATGCTGCTGAGGAACCATCCAAGCTGACAAATAAACAAAGAGAAGTAGAAAAAAAGACAAAATAGAATACAATACCTCGATTTTTTGTTGTGACAGAATGGCCTTTTGTTCATCTTCTTCACCTTCATATTCTGCTGCATCATCTAAATGACGTTTTAAAATACGACTTCCGTCAGCATCCAAATCAATCCCTCCATCATTTTCTTCATCACTACTCATTCCATCATCCTACAAAAGAAAGTTTATCTTCTCTATCTCTTTCCTACCACTCCTGCCACTATTCTTAACGTTCTTGTACTTTGATTTTATAGAAGATTTTACTTAAAAGTTTCAAATATCTGTTTTAAAAAGTCTTATAAAACATTGTATTCTTTCCAGATAAAAATTATTATTAAAACAATGAAATGAAATTCGAATGTGTTGTCTTCAATCACACTTAAAAAAGAATTGTGCCAAAAATTTTTTAAAGAAAGCATCCGCGCTGGTGAATTTCCCATTTGTAAATAGGTTATTTGACCACATTTGCATATATGTAAGCTACTTGATTATAGGAAAAAAGCACACTTTTTGTGACCCTCCTACATTTGTTATTTTCTAAAGCAGTATGTGTTCAGAAAAATTATTAAGCTCCACTGGAAATAAAATAAAGATCAAGGAAACACAACAAAAGAAAAAAACCTCAAGATTTGTTTTATCTGAATCATTACAATGAGCTAATTTGTAATAATTATTACCTGTTTTTTAAGTTTTGGTGTTTCTTCCTCGCTCCCAGTATCCAAACTGTTCAACTTTAATTTCCTATTAATAAAAAATTTTAAGTTTAAACAGCAATAAACCCTAGATGTAAACAATTCTAATAAGCTTTTTTCATTCTAGAATCAGTACCAAAAACGGTAAAAGAATATAATACTATTTACGATAAGTAGAACCAACTTGTGCTGTACTGCCTGATAATCAGTCATTTCTTTACATCGATCCGAAATACGCTTTCCAATTGCTTTTACAAATCGGCGCTCTACTTCTGCCAGTATACGACGACGCGATATATGCCGAACACTTTCAATTCTTTCCTTTGTTCGCAACAGTTCGATAGAAAGATCATAGCAGCGCCAACTTTCTCTACAAAGGATTCAGGTATTTATTATCTTAATATCCAGAAATTTTATTAAAATTCAATTATGTCACTAAGCCATCTTTAAGTATATAAAATATATTTGTAGCAGGAAAAAAGACTGTTTTTACTTGAATTTTCTTAAGTCATCTACATTATTCAATAACGTGAGAAATCATTAAAAACAAAAAATTAGAGCATGAACAACTGAAAGAACAACAAAAACATACTAAATGATACTAAAAGCAATCAAAGTGATACCTTTCATAAAGATTAACTCGTTCATCAACCGTAAATTTTTTAATTAGTTCCCTTAGATAAATTCGACTCAATTCCCGCTTAATAGCCTCAATCCGCTCCGGGGATGTGCCCGCTTTTATTTGAATCTAAAAAAAAGAAAGTTATTAAGAAATAATCAAGACATATTTATGACGTCAAATTTTTTTTGGTACAAGGTAAGGGGTTCTTTTTTAAAATTTTTCATGCACATATATTCAGCTCACATTGAATTGATTTATACGCTATCAGTAAACCGATACAAAATTTTGTAGCTGTATAGAAAGAACAACATTTAACAACTGAAAATCGTCAATGAGATAGGAAACCATCAAACGATAAAAATTATTTCCAACCACCAACAAGCACTACAGCTCGAAATTTCATTCATTTTCTATTTCTACAAGAGAACAAGACAATCTATCTAAACTCAGCAAAACTGAATGGAAATTACAACTCACTTCTGCACTAGGTGTTTTAATGTTATTACTGGAAGTCATCAGTATTTCGCGCAATCGAGGAATACCTAAAGTAACGTTCATTTCACCTCTTCCGGCAAAATGGAAAGTATTTAAGGTCATCTGAGTAGATGGTTCGCCAATAGACTGAGCAGCTAATAAACCAACATTTTCGCCAGGATCCACGCGACAAAGCATCCCTTCAAATAAATAATTTTTGACTGCATACAAATTTCGCGAAAATAAAAAGGATGTTTAATAAAACCAAGTCTGAAAAATTTATGCATTAACTAATCAAAATAATCATATGAAAAAACCTTTCCAGTACAGAAATTTCCGAAAAGTATTGAGTGAAATATCAGCACCAGCAGTTGACTTCGCCTGTATATATTCGTCTATGTCATCAAGAAGTTTTTGTGGCAAAGCGCCCAAAGAACGATTTGGATTCATTTTCTGCAAAAAAAAAAAAAAAAAAAAAAAAACATATTTTATTTGTTAATAAAAGTAGAAAGCCAAGTCCTTCAAGATACAAGTAATTTACAGAGTAGATGGGTCATAGATCGGATCAAATATGCTTTAATATAAAAGTCATACTAATCATATTCAAGTTTACCAAACCATGAAAAAATCAATTCCCGATAAGTAAACTTTGTGAACCGGTTAAGAATAAAAGCAGGACGCAATTAATGTAAACAGCAGCAATACATCTCAAAAAGGAGTCAACCATTACCTCATCAACAGCAGCAGGGCAAGTTTTACCAGCTTTGTTATGATACTCATTACGTTCTTCCTCATTTAATTCAAACCACATATTCTGAACTTTTTCTTTCGGCACTCCCCTATATTCCTTGGAAAACTCAACAAAACCACTCATATACGTCTTCTTTTTCTTCGGTATGCCGTACTTACGACGCCATTTCTTGATCTGTAGAAGCAACACATTAGAGATCATTCAAGTAATCACTAAATTATGGCTTTATATGAGGTTCATCTATTTGTAGTTACATTATAAGCCTCATAAGAAAAACTTCCTTTGCTAAAACTTTGGAATGAATGTTATCTAGAAAAATAATGCACAGAATGTCTGAGAACAATAAAATTCAAAGTAAGGCTAAAAACTCATAAGTTCATTACTTTTTTTTTAGAACAAAAGATTTTTTACAAACTCTTTTCTCTTAAAAAAAAATTTAGATTCAAATAACTGGGAGAATTTCAAATCAGTAAAAGTCCAAATCTTTTCTTTTTCTCATAGCTTGGCGTTAAATATACTTTTTTATATGCTTTTTCACATTTTTTCAAATTCCAATCGTTTTCATTACAATCAACCGGAAGTACACGCGAACGTAACACTTCCATATTATCAGCAAGAAAATCAAACTGTCCAGAGTTCATAAAGGTGCTTTTACAAACATCCATCCCATCTTCTCCATATCGAAACTATAATAATATATTACCTATATCATATTCAATAGGTACCAAACTCAGGAAATTAAAAAGCTATACAATTTGCATAATAAATATTTAAAATACCTGGATAACGCTCCCATCGTGGTCACGCACGGTAGAATCATACTGTGCCACTAAGCCTTCCAAATGTTTCACAATACATCGCTGGAGATAACCAGATCGAGATGTCTTCACAGCCGTATCAATTAAACCCTGTTATTTCTTGAATTTCATAAACAACAGAATTTAAAAAAAAAAAATTTCATAAATGGAGGAATAGATTGAATCTTGTAATTCAAAGGAAACAGACATAACTCCTGAGCCAAAAAGTCCACACTGAATTTGAATTCTCAAACAAGAAAAAAAAAAAATCATTTGTTGAAAAAGAAAAGACCTCTCTTCCAGCCATCGTATGGAAGAACAATTCTTGTGGATTAATCCCCGTCAAAAACCGTTGATCAACAAATCCACCAGCGCGTGGCGAAGTATCAAAAACGCGAAAAGACGGCAATGTACGCCCTGCGCTTGTCATTGGTGGTCGATGCCCTTCCAATTCAATTTGGCCCAATTCACAGCTTATCTATAAATTCTTCTTTTTTTTTTCTTTTTTTTCATTACAGTAAACAATTTCAAACTAAAAACTAAGAAAATTTCGATATGCAGTACCGGTGGAATACTAAGGGATTTTAAACAAGTTCCTCTACCTATTAACCATGAGATTTTCTATTCTACTTGAAATAATTAAATGAGGAGACACTATTAAACCTTCTTCCCAACTAAGCAAGAAAAAGAAACAATTAATTTACTTGACGTGAGGTAAGGAATTAAGAGTAGATTGAAAGAAATACCTGAATCGAATTCACCATTGTACCTTTAGCACCACTTAATATCATCAGTTGCAAAGCATTTTGTGGGAACAGTCTTATCAGCCCTGTTGGTACACAGGCACTGTAATAATTCGAAAACAAGAATATTCGCTAGTGAGAAAAAATGGAGTCAAACTTTAAGGGTGAGAAAAAAATATTTGAAAAAAAATCATACAAAAAAGCATTAATTAAAAGTGAAAAGTGCCTATTTATCCTTTCATTGAATTTGTTTAATGTTTCTTTCATCTTGTAATCCAGTTGCTGTATATGATTTTGTTCACCTTTCGGATTACAATAAGCACTAGCCATCACGCGCTTTACTTCCGACTCATCTGCATTCTCATCCAGATTGAAACATTCCCTGACCACAGCATCACCTGACATTTCAACATATTTACTAAACAAAATGCACACCCTCAAATGCCCATTCATTTAGAAATTTTACTTAATTCATTCATCTACCTCATCTTGAATTTTTAGCAAGAAGAACAGTAAAAATTTCCAATCAGAAAATACATACCACACTTTCGTAGCGCCTTAATCTCTTTCTTCCTCTGCTTATCTGCCTCCTTCCGAACAAGAATATCAGCTACACCGAGAGTAAACCCATGATACTACAAATAAAGAGCACAAATATTGAGGTGTTTGTTATATTGATTTTTGAAAAAGGATCTTTACAAAAATTAAATGAACCCAGTAGAAGATGATATAGCATACGACAAACAAAAAAAAGCAACATTTTTCTTAACAATTATTTCAAAATTATGACTAAGAGAAGACCTGTAGATGGGTTGTGAAGAGACGCGAAAAGCAGCTTAATATTTTTGTCGCATATCGATGGCCATAAAGATCCCAGCAACAGTGTATCAGTCCATACTGTGTACTTCCATAGTGTTGTTTGTCCAGCACACCTACCAACAATTCGGCTTGTCTGCAAATTCAAAAAATTAGTCAAAGTAGTTGAGCTCCCCTCTCTCCCCACAGACCTATTCAGCGGCAATGAAAACAAAAAAGTGTCTTAATATTGGGCCAAAAATAAATTTAGAAATTTGCTCAGAGCACATTTCAATTTAGAAATAGTGGAATTCGTGAAAAATATTTCAAACTTGACAATGATAAGGAATAGCAAAACAGGTAAATAACAATAATGAGTGTATACTTTATGTGATTGCGTTGTTTCTATAATACGTTGAAGGAAATTTCAAATCAGTTTAACACCAGGAACTAAGTTTAAAACGATTTAAAATTAAAAATTTACAGCCACATGACAAATACCTGAAAATGACTTCTGACTCACTCATAGTGAACTTCGGTGCCGGATGATTCTCAACTTTCCAACATAAGAGTGGTGTTTTCGCTTTACTTTTTATATTTAGAAGTGGTTTATCCAGAGGAATACAATTTTTCAATATCGTACTGATTATCTGCAATCATATTAAAAATGACTTAATAAGTTCCTCTTTTCCGGAAATTAAATTATAAAAACCGCTACTACATTCCCTTAATTATTCTACATAGGATCAGAAATTTCAGAAAGAACAATGATAAGTGAATAAATGTTGACTAGTGAACACTAAACAAAAATATTCACTTGTTTTCCGCTCCAAAGCATCTGAGGTTTTATCATAGCTGGAGGTGGAATAATCAGTCGTTGCGAAGTTTCAGCGAAGGCCGAAAAAACCAAGTGCATAAAATCTTCTTTATTGAAAAAACGTCCACGAATTGTTAACAAGACGCCTGATACTACATGATCTTGAATCAGACCTAATAAGGGTGTCCCGTCCTTCGGTACCAGAAAATTTGATCCGACATTAGCTAAAAACACAGTATGGCTTGAAATGGTATTTCATAAGACAATCTACTGAATCTACATAACATCTATGTATTCAGGAATTTCAACATCTGTTTCTTTGACGTGATATTTTAGAAAATTATGTACTAAACTAAAAAGTTTCGAAACGACATTAAAATTTAAATGAAAAACTTGAAAATTAAAATGGTTTTGTAGCTAGTATAAAAACAATCAATCACTATTCCTCAGAAAATTACTGTACAAAGGTCATATCCTAATCCTACACAAAATGCATCATCGTTTATGAAACAATAGTTAAAATTTCTGGCACTCAATTCAAAAAGTTACGAGAAAAATTAGGTTTCAAACTTTTAAAAAAACTCACCAATTTCTGCAAGTTCCGTCTGAGCAATTCGATTTTGCACAAGATGTCCATTCATTTCGTCACCATCGAAGTCAGCATTATATGCTTTACAAGGTGCATAATTCATGCGTAATGCTCTTTGACTTTTAAGCACTCGAGCTCTATGACCCATCATCGATGGTTTATGTAAAGATGGTTGTCGATTCATTAGCATTAAATCACCTTTATCCAAATGTCGCAAAACCTAAAAAATCCTAAACCTCTCTGTCAGTCATGACCACTTAATCAGAATTTTTTTTTTCAATTTCATTTTCTTCAAATACTGCATTAGTATATCAATCATAACTCGAAACCTAATTAAAATATCAGTTGGAGCTCCAGTTCAATATGATGCAGATGCAATGCATACTTTTCAAATAAATTTATGATCACATAAAAGTAACCTGACTAGGATATCTGATTCGAGAGCTGTTACCCGGCTGAAGGCGCTTTGCAGCAGCATTACGTTCATTTGATTTATTTTTTGGTAAAACTTGCATAAATCGTCCGGGTTTTTGAATAAAGTTTGCACTGGAAAAGACTCACCAGTTACAATTTACAAAAGTTTTTCACCAGAAATTTAATTCCTTAACATCACCAGATAAAAGCCATTCATACCCAGGATGGAAGTCCGGACCATTTTTGATCATTTTTTTTAATCTTGCCAAATTCATGGCATTCACAGTTTCAGTAACCGTAAGTTTCTTCGCAAAAAGTTCAGGTATACCAATTTCATCGATATCTAAATAGGGATCTGGTGTAATCACAGAACGACAAGCAAAATTAACACGTTTCCCCATCATATTCATACGAAATAAACCCTGAAATAAGTATATTTTAAAATTTTGCATATTTTATAAATTCAAAGACACCTTAGCGAATCTCATTAATACTTTTCTACTGAAGAAAAGCACTTGTCATTGTGAATTTACCAAAAATTATCATTTATCAAATCATTACACATCGGGAATGAGCTTTAGAAAAAACAGATGTGTAACAAGATAAGTTTGGCTCGTCTTCAAAGTAGAGTTGGTATCATCTGCGCTCATAAAATGCAATTAGGAAATCAAACCTGTTTTTTCTCTAAAATTTGTTTGATACCAGGGATTTGTATTCTCACATCCGTCCATTTGTCTAGATCTTGGTCAAAAATAGCTCCCATACGCTGTTGCAATATCAAATATGCATTATGCATCTTGGCCTGCATTGTTTGTCCAAGAACATTATTAGACACCAAATTCTGGAATTCAATTGTTTTTTTTTTAATGAAAACTGATGGCACGAGAAAATAAAGCGACAAATAATGAACTGAGATATATAAATGTTCGAAGTTGTAAGAAAGATTTATAAAGAACATTCTCACCAAAACAGCTTTTTCATTGTCCCCAGACAAAGCTAGACGAATAGCTCGAATTGTTTCTGAAGCTTCCAGTAATTTTCGAAGGTTAACACTCTGTGGATTTTCAAACTTATCTCCTTTGAATATTCGTACTGGTCGATACTTTGTTGGCGGTACCAGTACAGCTTCAGAAAACAAGACATCAAGAGGACAATGTTTGTCAACCTGAAACAAGAGCTACATCTAGAAAAAGTGATAAAGTTCAGTTGCTTCATAGGGAGTTTTCACTAAATAATGACTAGAGCTATTACAACATTATTGCAGAAGCCAAAGCAGAGATACGGCAAAATAATTAAAAAGGCCAATTTTTCAGTTAGCTTCATGTAATGAGAAATGTACATGAAGCAGTCCACAAAATTCAATTATAAACTAAAAAGAAAAAAAATTGAAAAATATGTACTTCGGAATCGAACACAGGGAACACTTTCCTCAGCAGAGGCCCATCGTTCTGCCAAAGTATACGAAAATGTTCACGGACTTCAGCACCTCTCCAAGCTAATTTATCGCAATTTCCATTTGCAACCCATTGCATTTGCTCACGCAAAATTTGTTCCGCTGAATTTTCTAATGACCCATAAGCAGTTCTTTTATCATCTAACTTTTTCTCAACTTCGTCATTTACATCTTCATCTGAAGAATTATATATAAAAAGTATTAAATATTTTGTGTATCATTTACATCTTTTGTGTATCGGGTTAAGACACACAAAAGCATTATATAGAAATACATATAAAACAATATTTCTGTACCTTTCCTCTACGTATATTTTCACCTTCTTCATAGTAAAAATCGGCTACTTCCATGAGATGAAAAGATTTAAAAGAAGTCAATAACAAATTTTCTAAAAGAATTACCCACACCTTCAGAGTAATTTAAAGTAAAAAAAAAACTCGCCAGCATCAATTTCTTCATCCTCCACATTCCCAACAGTTTCACGAAATGTAGTATTTGACGGTTGCTTCAGTCTTTTTTGGGAACTCGTCCCACTAAAATCAATCAAAATGCAGCGACCACTATCATTACGAATGACTCCATTGCTTCGATTACACAGCCTACATCGTCTTCGGTGTTTGAACTGGAATTTAAAAAAAATATCTTTCTTGGAATAAATATTTAATCAAAAATTAAGTTACAAGCTTAAACAGCTGTACCTTTAAATACACACTGTATGATGACATGGAAACCATCTGGTATACTTAGCAAAAAAGTTACGCAGTCCAATTAGCAATGTGGAACATAACTGCAGGAGAGATAAAACTTCAAAACATAAAATTCAATAAAGAATGTAGAAAATTAAAGCTTACAAGCTGCTCTTTGCAAAAATTTCGAATTAAAGATCTTCTCAATTCGACGGCATTTTTGACAGGAAAGGACAACTTCTTGCCATCTTCTGGGTTTATTTGTTCGCTGAACTTATCAAGAAAATCATCTAATTCTTTGCATGCATTGATTTCATCTGTGAGGGTCACATTTCCTAGAATAACTGCTAAATTTTGTAACGTTAAGAAGCATAAAAATTTCACACAGACGAACAACAGCAAAAGTATCTTTGATCTGGAAGGTTACACTCATTTAGCTTGCTTGCTTAGATGTTTAATAATTGAAAATCAAAAAATCCTGTTAAAGGAAGAAGGATGTGTCCATAAACCAACTCAATCCCAAAACTTTCCGAAAGCAAATTAAAGAGCTTAATATGATGGTGTGTTTCTTTTTAACAGTCACATTATAACCGTACCAAAAAACCAGGACAATCTTTAAAGTAAGCTACTTTGGAAACCCAACAATGATCTCAAATTTCATAGTGGTTTACCTTACAAATTTTAATTCTTCTACGAAACTTTGCTTGATGTCATGAGCCCGGCACTCTCAAATCTAACGACAATCTGTGGATTATAAAAGAAATCTATAAACCTGTAATTTTATATGTGCACCAAAATGGCAACTCTTGCTTGCCATCATTTTGAAAACAAAAAGAAAAAATGGAAAAATACAAACACAACAAACCATTCAGTGTTCCAGATTCTTTATCACTAGCAAAATGATCTTTAATGAATCCATTTAGTTCCTGAGCAACTGCAACAAGACCAAGGTCTACTGCCCGAAGTTGAGCTAAAAGTAGTTTCGCCGGCAAACCAGACGAATTGCATGTTAACCGATGGCACTGTACACATGTACCCTTCATTAACTAAAATACCTCATTTTTAAAAAAGCGGATAGTTTCTCAGCAGATAATCTTCTGAATATAAAAAGACTTTGGGACAGCACTCCAGAATTCCCGAACTACTTTTACACACCTACTCACCAACTGAGCTGTCGATGGTCAGTAAACCGGCACTAGCCAAAGTGCAAATCTTATCTACAAAGTGTTGATTCTTTACAGGACATACGAATTTTAGCTTACAGAAAAAGTGAAGTCAAATAAGAGTGGGTTGAACACTGGGACGTCGAGCTGGATATGGCCCATATGTCCTGGACAAAAATTTCCTTGTTGATGGCATGTTTCGCAGGTATCAAATGTTTCTAAAGGACCCAGTCGAGAATCGTACAAACCACCACTGACTGGATGACCAATCTAAGATATGAATGGACTGGAATAAACTATATAAATCACCGGTATATTTCATATCTAATGATTAGACGTCTTATGGTAATCCCAAAAAAAGAAAAACATTCTTATCCATGAAGTATTTGTTTTTACTACTCATTCCGTTTCTCGTATTGCTCTCCTTTTTCACTTTCTACAGCAAAAATAAATTATCGAACTAAAATCAATGTTCACAACAATTATATCAAGCAAAAGATTGCGGCAAATCGATAAATAGTTAATCAAGATTTTCATAACTGTGCTTCTTGCAATTTTTGAGTAAAACAAGTACTTTTTCTAATGAGCAAAACGTAGTAGTATCAACCTACGTTATTAAAACTCTACATGTTAATAAGCTATTAGTGATGGATCCCCAAAGCAGCTAATTCACTACATGAAGGCCATACAAAGTTTTTTTTGAAATCTAGGCCATCGATAACTTATTCACAACATCCATGTTTCTCCACACGTTGTTTCCACATATTCCAATTTTTAAATGAAATATGCTAAATTTTATCTAAATCTTTGGTCCCTTAATACAATAACAGCGAATAATGATTATGTTGATATGACCCAGAACAGATTATTCTGATTATGCACTGCATGTTTTCGTTTTCTACAAATTACTTCATGATAAACTTATATTGCACATGGATCAATACTTCATACTCTTAAAAAGACAAACTTCGTCGAATGTTTTAGTTTCGGTAATCCTTAAAACACTGATCCGTTCTACTTCATGTGGTAAATAGCACCGTAACTGTAATCGATCGAGCACCTTATAGGGCTCATGGCCAGGACTGTATGTATCCGTCATTGACAATCAGAAGATACCTGAGCCCTGAAAGGAATAATAATTAATGAATAATAGTAATATCAGAACATGACCACGAAAACAAGTGTTAATCCTGTTTCCATCTCCATGCATCAATACAGTACGGTGACAGAAAAAAGAACTAGAAAATATTCCTGGTTTGGTATTAACTGGCTAATTTTATGCTGTGGTAATAATATTATTTGACAGTGGCAAGAAACTACTAAGAAACCGTAGAACATTCATCCACAGTGACTTAACTGTTCAGTTTTCCTTGACAGTGCTCCACCTTCTCACACATAAAATCAGTATTCTCGTCTGATATTAGCTGATTTAGCCCGACACAATTCCGTTCTGAAAGCAATTCTCACGAAATAAGCAACATTCCAACTTCGCGTACTTGAAACCTAATCTTGAGAACGGTTTGTAGCATCACTCAATCTCATTGTGCTAATAACCGTAATGCATCGCTACGAAATAATCTAGCAAACCAGCACCAAACCTTTTTTTGAGTGCTGGTTTGCTAAAATGCTTAAGAATAGCGCTGGGAAGCAATGATAGTGTCGCACATCGTCGGTTATGAAAATTTTTGTCGATCTTTGGTCCTCACAGTTCTTGTTGTGATGATCTTTCCGGTAATTTCCGGATGTTTAAATGATAAGAATTAATTGGCAATGGCGTTGTAACAAGTAGAAGCGTATCGAGTTTTTGTTGGATATAATTCTTGATTACTCGACATATGGATGAGGAACCAGAAGAGAGCTATATCAATGCATGATTTATTTTCACTTTTATTTCCAGAAGGAATTATCACCAGTTTAAAAATAATCGTGTTATATGATCAGTTAAAACAATAAACTGCTTTACGAAACGAAGTAACGCTGCTATGACTGGTTCATTCTGGTATTTGGAATTTTATTTGTAATGGGAATGGGGTAACAGTGTCGTAATTTTGCGTAGAAATGGGGGAGGAAGGGATAGATTCAGGTAGATTTTAGAATCAGATCAGGTAGAATTATTCACTGTTAAAAGTTCACTAGAGAAAGGCTTGACTCTAAACGGGGCAAGATGATATTAACCTAAAATCAGCATCATTGATTTCTGAATTACTGGGAATTGCCCGCTGCCATATCCTGGCGAATGGAGTTGTAATAACTTTTCGGAAATTTAGCAATGATATCCATCATTTCCAAAACCATCTGTCGAAAATTAGCAGGTGGCAGGAGCGCATACGGACTGGCGGATGCGGCAATGATAAATTCACGTGAATACATGATACGAACATCCAAATGGCCATCTTGACGACGTCGAGTGACAATCATGCTGCCACCGGTGGGATCCGCGTACGTGACACTCACCTGGAGAGGGAGATGAAGCTACAAGTGGATTTGAATCTCCTAGCAATAACCTAAGATATTCTTTACCTAGGTGAATTATTTCAGCGTGTATCAATGTCATTACAGCACGTAGTGGATGATTTCAACCTGTATCAAATCATTCCGTCACGATATCTATTCGTACATACACTCTTATTAAAACGTACAATTTTTCCGGCAGGCTGTGGGCTGTTGTTGAAAGGTATCAAGGAATGAGTGTTCCGGTCGGTTGGTATCCAGTTTGGGCTTGACGCTTGACAACGGACCGGACGTCGACGACGGAAACGCTGATCGTCACTGAAGGTTGGCGGTAGCACATACTGCAATGACTTCACATCATCGAAAATCAGTGCATTATTTTTCTTTCTTCTGCTTTCAGGAAAACTGTTCAAGGTGTCAGTCTTTTCAGTGCATCCAGAAACTGATTTAAATTTCGAAATAAAGCTAACACTGTTGGGTGTAATGGAAAGTTGCGGTGCTAGAGGCGAAATCACAAATCCTTGGCTTAATAGCCAGCTTACCGCGGGCAGTATAGGTGTTGTATTCATTCTACTCGAAGGAACTGAAAAAAAAAGGAACACAAATTTACAATAAATAATTTATAAAATTCAATTTTGGAGACCTCTCAGCAAAGCATTGAAACTGAACCTCAAATGAAGACAAATTTAGCTCTTAATTTAACATTCACGAACAAATCAATGTGAGACTTTGTTGCTCCAATTATTGTATTACCTTTGATGCAGCTGCAAAAACATTTTCTGCTACGGGCAAACTCAATTAGCTAGGTACTATGACGATATTACCTTCTATAGATGGAATGACATTTTTCTATGATTTTTTATATTAACTTCCTCAGAATCCTTGCATTATTCTAATTCAAGTGGCTCAGGTATAAATGAACATTGGAAAATTTGCATAACTTTATAAATAGCTTAAAATATTTCCTCTGGAATTTTGAATCATAACTTTCAAAAATACAAATTAGCAAATCAATTAAATAGTTATCAAGTTTGATTATGATTATGAAGCATGCTTTGCTTATGTTACGAAAATAGTTTTTTTCCTAAGCTTTTGATTTCAATTGAATTTAAAGGTAAACCAAAGTTTCGTTTGCAGTTATTTTGATACTCGAAAATTCCAGAGAAGATACAGATTTAATTCCCAGTCTTCTAAAAATCTACAATGCCTTCCATCAATTAACTTGAATAATTAACAGACTAAACTCTAACTTTTGTTTATTTAATATTTTTTAAAACAATTTAAGATCTCTGTGGTATCTTCTGCAGTAAAAAAAAAAAAAAAAACACCCACGAGACAAAGTGGTAGGAGCGAATGGGACATTTGCTTGATAAAGTCCAGCCAAGCCTTGATGATGAATATCCATTAAAACCATTTACTGATATTCACTTCTTCGACAACAAATAAGATAGACTGCCCGGGAACTTGACAACGCCAAAAATGAATGCTGAAAAAATAAAGGAGAAACGGTGAGGAGAAAAAAGTTTTACTACAAGCACTCAATTATGCAAACTTCGAAAAATTAGCATAAAAACAAAGTATGCCATTTCCAAACGTATTATTGTTACATAAATTTCGGAAAAAAAAATCACAGTAATTAAATGCCCAAAATATTATTGTAAAAATAAATATTCATACCCCCCCCCAAAAAAAAAAAAAAAGAAAAACAGAACTTCAGGCTAAAGAAGATAAATTTGGTTTGATTTAAGATCGTCCACTCATACTTGAAAAGATTTGAAAGTAAAAACCAGTACTTAGTGATGATAAGTTGCATAGTTCGAACAAAAAAAAATCAGCTTAAAAACTGAGATACAATAAATATTTATGGTCATGAAGTGGCCTGAAATACCGAGTTTAAAAAAAATTTTTTTACCGAATTTTTCGTGGCAAATTAGGATAGCTTCGTTACGTCATTTTGATTATGAAAAATTGCTTTCAGCTAAAATTAAATTGCTTATCAAACAAAAGACATTGATCAATTCGGCCATCCGAATCAAAAAGTCTATTCTTTTTCTAACTGTCACATGTCATCTTTTCGAAAACTTCCTCTACAATCTAAATAACTCTTCAGTCTTTCTGTCAAGAAAATGAAACACTCACGTAGACATATGGTAACAAACAGAAATTTATTCATTTAATTAAGCATTTGCTTATAAAACATTAGAAAGTTTAATTTTGAAATGAATGAAACTGCAAGTATTTACCGCACTTTTCAGTGGTGGTCGAATACGAATGGCACTTATTATTGAGCAAATAGTCGATCATGTTCAACTTGATTTTAGGAAAAAAAAGAAAAAAGAATTAGATGTCAAACTTTTATTTTACTGGCTTCTCTCAAGACATCATTTTTAATAATANGGTCGAATACGAATGGCACTTATTATTGAGCAAATATTCGATCATGTTCAACTTGATTTTAGGAAAAAAAAGAAAAAAGATGTCAAACTTTTATTTTACTGGCTTCTCTCAAGACATCATTTTTAATAATAGTATGCTTTTGGTGATTGCTGAGAAAATCAAATCAATAAAGTCATTAGAACCCAATTACTAGAGTAAAAACAGGTGACAAATTGCCTTCAGTAAAGGTTAGTATAATCACAATAATGCCTTATCAAAAATATAATTCTAACATCAGGCATTTCAATCAGAAAATGGGAAATTTGTTGTCCAATTGGAATGGCTTTTGAAAAAAGGTTTGATATCTAGTTTACATTACCAGATGTCAGCTTTAAATAATTATAAAAAAAAAAAAATTATAGCAAAACGTTATCTTGCTGGATCCTTAAATCAATCTTGTTAATGAATTGTTTCGAACTAAAGACTAAATGTTATAGTCAGGAAGTTGAACAATTTGAATGAGAAATCCGTCGAAACATTAGCAAATTTCTTCGATCCTTCTCACCATCCATCTTTATAATGCATTAGTAAATCATATTTAAATACTAAAGATGTTGAAAATTTATCCAGAATATTGCCCTCGTTCCGTTATCTAACATTCATTTCCAGCAGCAAATATCGCTAACTATTTTTATAGCCACTGTCAATAATAAAACAGCTCCTAAACTTACCAAGAAGTTCAATACTTCTCTTCATAAAACATGTGACGTGGGACGATTCGACTGATTTTATTAGGTCGGAAATTCAAGTATTACTTTGCAAATTTAGTAGATAATACAGACTTGAGTGATAATTGTGATAAATTATAAATTATTTTTTGGAATAATTTAGGTTTAATTGCTAATAGATGGTAGTAATGTAAGAGAATGAAGTTAATTTAATTTACTACAATGAATCGATCAGTCTAATAGTAGCAGAATAACGAAGTTAATAATGATCCTAAAATTAGGTCAACCTACGAAGAAAATTTTTGATTACTGACCAAAATTAAGTCTTTAACGATGAGAATTAATTAAGATTCTTACCGATAAAAAATTAGAGTGCTAAAAAAAAAAAACTCCACAACCACTGATGAATGATGCAATTATAACAAAGTGATGTATTAAATGATAATACGGAATTGCTTCGCAAAAATCATCAGCGAAGTGAAGTGCCTGCTGAGGTCCAAAAAGTAAAGAGACTCTATCATAAATTTTAAGTGACAGTTCAGAAATCTGATGACAAAGTTTGCTTCAATGAAAAATGAATGATTGATGATGATAACAAGATGCCACAGAAGTAATGTTCATTTTCTAGCAGTCACAGAATTTTGAAGCATCTGCAACGAACAAGATACAGAGAAGAGTTTGTTAAGCGCAATGCAAATTTTAGATTAAAATAAAACTTCATAGAGATCTTTATCCTCTTATTACGTGAGTGAAATTTCAAATTCCAAGGAAGTTTCAGCTCACGGCAATCAATGATCAATGCTGCTCATTACGTATGCAAAAATATTCAACTCAACTCAACTCAATTTAGATTTTCAGACTTCCAATAATGTTTAAAAATGACACTTTACAGGAAAGCATTCCTCAATCAAACAGTTCAACAGACTGTCTAAATGGAAAAACATTTCCTAAAAAATCAACCGCACGAATGATTGGTTGCTAAAAAGAATTTTAAGTGTCGGAATTTGTTGAAAATATTCGCTGATAAGCAAAATAAGTCATTAAAGCAGTATGTAAAGGGTCGCTGTTTCATAGATATATAAGCCCCAACTCTGATGTTACTTATCAGTCGGTCGCATACTGAAGTAAGGTTAATTTACTTTTTTTGCATCTTTACTGCACGATCTGATGGTCTTTACTCATTACAAAAAAGGAGGTTAAGAGGTCAACTGAATTTAGATTTTCAGACTTATTAATAACGTTCAAGAAGGATACTTTACAAAAAACTATTAATTAATTATTGCATAATTCAAAGAGGAATATGAAGTTCATTTCTCTAGAGAGGATACTGAATAGAAGCGGTTTTTAACAGTAGTTAGAAAAAGACCTATGAGTCTTTTTGTTTTGAGGACGATAATTAATATTGAGTAGTCCTTCCCATGTATTAAACGTATTTATAGTTCACTGTTAAAATTAGGCTTATTTGTGTAATTGCGATATTCCTGAACCTCTTTAGAATCTCATGGCATCTCAACCGGAAACTTTCACTGAAAATGAAACGACAAACGATGTCACCAGTGAAGATACGAAGGTTTGTAAATCTTTAGATGGCACTCTTCGGCAGATGAAACTCCGACAGAATCCTTGTCGATGTTCTGCTTTCGATTGCTACAACCGATGATGAGATGCTTGAGTACTTCTAGTGTGCAACTTAGATTCCACTGATAATTTCAATTTCAGCAACTAACGAAGTCTGAAGAGACCACTGTAAAAACATTGGATGGGAAGGTATGTGGAAGTTTGCTTGAGAATATCATCCATGAGCTGTCGACAAGTTACAAATAATTTCCATTCTGGTTTCTTAAATTTGCACTAACCGCTTCACATGAGTTGAATTCCACGAAAGACGTTATGACAAGGGATATTAAGCATTTGTATAATCACTATCAGATTAATTTTGGTATGAGTAGAAGATACTAGGAGATGTTAAAATTGAACTAGTCAAAAGCAAAGACTGGATTGAGATGAGGTCAGAGAGATTTGTGAGATCTAATTTAAAGATTGAAGAAGGGATCAGCTCAGCGGAAGAAAAGAAGGGAATTAATTGGTTTGTGGCTTCGATGTTTATTCTCGGTGATTTGGTCGGTGGCGGTGTTGTCGCAATGCCTGTGGCATTTGTCCAGACAGGTTCATAAATTTTTGTTCTAATAGAAGCAAAAGTATCTGGAGCATCCTTTGTAAACTGCGAGATTTTAAATTATTTAAACTTTCCTATTTCCCTTTCATTGAATTGAACACAGAATTGTCTAAAATTTTCGAAAATATCGAGTAGAAGAGATCTTAATGGATAATTTTAGTTGGTTAAGTCAGTGATACCTAGAAGTCTCACATTGCTCAAAAATTCATAATCAATTTGGTAAATTTTTGAACTTTAATTATGCCAATACAACTTCAAAGAAACTATTTCAGGATTTGTACTAGGCATACTATTTATGGCAATAATTTGTGTAATTTTTGTAATAACCGGTTGGCTACTTGCTGATACCTGGGAAATTATGCGTGAGAGATGGACGGAATACCGTAAACATTGTCGGAAACCGTTTTCAGAGATGGCTATACGAAGCATGAACAAAAGAATGGAGTTCGCTTTAATTTTCTTTTCATGAGATTTTCTCAAAAAGCTTTATTTCAATTTTGAAATTTGCAATTCGAATTTTCCTTCCATTTTGAAACTGTTTCGAAAACTTCTTCAAAGTTCTTTTTTCCTATTGTTTCTTTCACCTCTGAACTATCTAATTACTTAATTTAGAATTCTCACCAAGGTGACTGTATATTCGACACTGTTCGGTGCTACAGTGGTTTATTTACTTCTTTCTTCCAAAATATTCCAAAACTTTCTGGCCATTTTCAACTTGAATTTCAACTTTTGCTGGCTTCTTATTATCGTTTCTATGGCTATACTGCCGATCACATTTCTTAAATCACCTGCTGATTACTGGCTAGTATTTTTCTAAACTATCTTCATATTTCACTACGAGACTCGTGAACGCATAGACATCAGGCGTTCTTGCCTTTGGAAGGGTACTGTACGCATCTTTGGATCGCCTACTTGAACAACTTAGTCTTGCCTTGTTACTACAGTTTGTTTTAGCCTAGGACAACCTAACAACTGCTTCCTGGAAGAGATGTTCAGTTTTTAGGTGGGCAATCCTTATTGCTGTTCTTTGCACTGTTGTAGCGATCGGTATGATATTTGTCGGTATTAGTCTAGATTTTCATGATTGCTACTATGCAACCAATTATCCAGATGTTTCAATTGGAGCTATTCTCAGCTTAGGCATTTTCCTGTTTGCTTTCAACGGTCATCAAGTATTTCCGACTGTGCAGAACGATATGCGCCATCCGACCGAATTCAAAAAATCATTATTAGTCGGATTTGTCTGTTAGTTTTAGTTAATTCTGCAACATTTATAAAGTGAGTAATTAATGATAATGCTTTTAAGAAAGTTTTCAAATGCTTCTTCAATTGTCCTATCTTTGAAATTTCAGAGATGCATTAGGATGTTCTGGTACTTTTAGTTGTGGCACTACTTTACATGCCCCTATCAGTGTATTCGTTCCTTGTATACGGTGACAGTATGATCAATTCGGTGATTGATTCGATACAAATATCCTGGATCCGTCATGTAGCCGATCTGGCCATCGCGTTGCATTGCATTCTTACTGTCATCATCACCGTCAATCCAATTAATCTACAATTAGAAGACACCTTTCATGTGCCAGATAGTGAGTTTTTCTTTCCAAATCTGCACCAGAAGAAAGTGATGCGAGATATTTTCTGATGCAAGGAGATCCACGACAGAAACTGCGTCAGAGAGTCTTTGGTGCTTTTCTAGGTTCTAGACACAGCAGAACTTTTTAGGCTCTCACTGTTGCTTCCCTTATTACAGAATTTTGCCCCAAACGAGTGGTGGTTCGCACAGGCCTATTGCTTCTGGCCACATTTGTCGGTCTATCTCTTCCTGATTTTGGTGCTGTGATGAATTTATTCGGAAGTACCACAGTACCCTGTACATGTGTTATTTTGCCCACTTTATTTAACATTTATATCAAGGCTGCTGTCTACGACAAACAGACGAAGACATGGATTAAGCCAACATTCTTCGAGTAAGTCGGCGTGATATCAAAGTAAAGCATTTGTTGTCAGCTGATAAGAATGTAAATTAGCCATCAGCAATTCAAGTCTGTTCAGTTACTTTCTTATATCTGCCACATGAGAAATTTCAGGGTGCTTCAAAGAACACCGAAAGCTTCACTTTCATTTTTAGTACTCATAAATGGTAAGCTCAAAGAAGTTGCTCCACAGCTTTTCCTAGAATCAAGTAAAATTACTTTCTAGCTGTAAGACAAAATCTTAATTCAAAACAGTCCATGAGAAATGGGAAATGCACAAAAAGGAGACATTGTTCAGTTGAGAAATGAATGCATTCTAATGATACTAATTAGATAAAATGTCACACAACTTTTCAGTTATAACTGTAGTTTGCTCGCTGATTGCTACTGTAATGTCCGTTAAAGAAGTACTGGGAGTGCGGTTTACTCCACCGTGTTATTTTCTTCCATTTATTACCTATAAAAATAGAACACAACAGAATGCAGGTGTACTGAATTGCTGTGGAATGTTTAGAAACATTTCAAAGTTCAATTTTCAGTGCAGTGCTTGACCGTATGTTTTTCATTTATGATAAACTTCGATACCCACAGGCATAAAATTAATTGTGACACTTCCCAGTTAATTGCAATGAATTCTGAATGTTCGGGAGTGTGTAGTACATCTCATTAATAACAGTTGACTAATCTTGTCGATATCAATTAAGTTCTTTATCAAACTGTTACACTTTCCAACTCCTCAATTAACATAATTTTCAGCTGGCCATGAAATACTATTATTAATCGTTCCAACTGCATCTGTTATCATAAAATAATACAATTAGGAAAATTTAAAAAGTTTGAAATTTGTCGCTCTTTTTGTATTAGCAATTTTCAATTCAATTAAATAATTTTTTTGATTCAATTTATACTTTGGAAAATAACACAAAAATCTTTTCAAAAAGGAAATTCTGATACCGACTGCTTTGTTCGCCATTGTTATAACTACACATGTGAAAGATTTCATTTTATCAAACTTATTTTTTTGAAAATTCTTTATTTAAATTAACACAGTCTTTCAGACAGATGACTTTTAATTGTCTCATGATCCAATAATCCCCTCAAATTCGCTGTTTAAAATTTAGAACTTTTTGAAAATTAGTCTCATATAATATTAAAAGTTCATGTGACACTTCTCCAACTTTACTCTAAACAAATTTACATAGATATCCTAAATAAATTATCCCAATCCCAGCTTAAAATCATCTTTATTACGCCCTCCAGGAAACAATCTTTTTGGGAAGTAAAATTACTTGTAGGAAAAACTATACAATTTAAAGTTTTCATTCATATGGTTTTCATTTTTCAGAGAATGAAATTTGTTGAAAATTTGATGTTTTTTTTTACTCCAATAATTTAAGGCCCTAAATAGAGGAGGAAATCATTGCTGCCTGATATCACAATGATATACAACTTCCTAATCTTGTCAGACTTCAGAGACTAGTGTGTCTTAGTTTAGCACAAACAGGATGCTTGAGCATAGTGGAAAATTTATTTTCACAAGTCAATCATTTTCTTAAATTATCATTTATCACCACTTCCTGAGCAGTCCAAAACTACATGTGAAAACCATGTTGTTTACACACACCATCCATACCATCCAGTTTTTTCAGTGATAAATAGACACCTGCAAATGAATTGTTTCATCCCGTGTCGTACCTTCAATAGAGAAATGTTTTAACATGAATATCGATTGATTTTACCAATCATTGCATCTATGATCCGTGTCTTTTCGAGTCAGAATCAACAGTTAATTTGTCTACTATAAGGAAGAGTAATTTCCATTGGACAGAAGTCATCGGTTCGTAAACGAATTGGGCGTCAAAATTTTTTACAACCAACGAACAAACTAGTAAATGGACATATTTGTTCCAAATTATTATGATCTGAAAAACTTGAGCCAAGCAAAAATTTGTCCTGAAAATGAATTTATGTGAGAATTAAGAGAACTGGTTCGAAAAGAAATGTTAAAAATATTTAGGAAATAAAAATGCCTTGTAGAAATTGTAGAAAAGGAACGCTGCGCAACTCTTCGCTACTTATCATCAGCGAAGATTATAGGCACTGAAAGGTTCTTCTTTCTCATGCGAGGTCAATATTTTCAAATCTTTTTGTTTTATTAATAGTAATTGTTACAGTCCAAGACTAACTTATACTGGAAAGTATGAAGATTAATTAGTGTTGTAGAAGAAAGTGTAGGTATATTTCATCATCGACCTTGGGTGAAGTAACTTCTCTAGCAGCAAATATCATCATATTACTTCTTCAACAAAAGAAAAAAAATAGGAAGATGGTTGATTGCACAAATAAGAATGAGTATTTATGATGTTTTTTGTAAATGTTCTATCAAGTCTGAAATATAATCTAGCTCCGACACCATCTAAGCATTAATGTTCAAGTATACAAGTTATTGATTTCTTTCAGATTTTATGGGGAACTGAACCAGTTTCACCTATATGATAATTAATGATTTTTATCAGTTGCTGTGGTAAAAACCTTGTGACAATAAATGAATTACTAATAGGTAATCATTCTCACAGTGCAGGAAAGTTGACTTTCTAATTTCAACTTTTCCCCAATCTTTGTTTTTTTCTTTCATTATGAAGTACTAATAGGTGGAGAAGATAGGCACTAGTTGGGCTGTCAGATAAAATTACATTGATTTTTTAACGAAATCAACGTAGAGTTTTCTTCTACTGTAGTATTTCTTCACTATCAAATTGCTCATTCTGAACGCAGTCTATTGTTCCAGAAATTTGCTAAATATTTGCAGAGAGATAATTAATTGAGTTGAATAGATCCAATGAACTAGTAACTTGATCTAGGCCCTATGCTGCTTCATTTACATTTTCGTTCCCAAAAAACATTCCTAGTCAAGTCAAAGATTGAATCTATTTATACATTGCTATATGACAGTTTGACTTCAGTATTGTTCAGTTTGTTGATTTTGTCATCTGATAATCATTATGCTTTTAGCGTTACTGTAATAATAGTTTCCATAGCTAGAAAGAAAGAAAAGACAAGGCAAAAACAGATTAGAGTTATGATACAGTTAGAAAAGATCATAAATTTGAAATGATGAGCCTGCTTTTGAAATATATTGGAAATTGAAAAACCAAATTTCGTCTACTAATTAATCATTGTTTAGCAGTCGTTCTGCTGTCCAACACTTTTAATTTTAGTTTGTAGGGCATAAGTTTAGCAGTAAATAATATTTCAATTTTCATTCCTTGTGAAGTTGGATAATCTTTTTTCTGAATATTTGACGGAAAAGAAGTGTGAAAGTTAATCTCCTACATCGGATGGTTTTATGCAAATAAGCCAGTCAGGGTTGATTGTCATACTGATCACAAACTCATAGCTTATCACATGATCCTCTTTATTATTCCCCTTTATAAGTGACTCTAAAATTTTTGCAAACTTTGTCGTATTATCAAGCATTCTTTACTTGCCAATTAGCCCTAAGAAATTTATAAATTAATTGATAATCGGCTGCAAATCATTGCATCTGACAGAAGTTATGCAATATTGTCAATTATATTGCTTAGCTCTATTGGTAAAGCTTTACTAAAAATTTAGCTTCCTATTCTCCCATCAAATTTCAATCCTTGATTTTTGACAAGTTCAATATTTCGCACTTCTATATCAAATTTAGCATTTGTCTTGGATTCAGTTTAACACTGTCCACTTAGTTTACTTAAATAATATCGAAAACATCTGCCGCTAACAAATATTAATGAAGTGTGAATCAAAAATCAAGTAGAAATTGATAATAATAATATACTCGAAGATTTGTTTTTTTCCGAAAATTTTAGCCTCAAATTTATTAATCATAAAAACTTGTCATTTTTCTCATTCCCGCTGTAACAGCAGACGAAAAATCAATTATACTGGCGCCACAAAATGTCTATTTATTTGATAATTTTCATAGAATAAAAGTTTCTCTACAGTTTTCTAACTATTACAATCTAAGAAAAAAAAAAAAAAAAAAAAAATGAACTTTAAATATTCAAATAATGCTTATAATTTTCGTTACAATTTTGATATTTCAATTCTTCTATCCTCACAACACATACTTCTCACATCTTATTTTAATAACTTAATTATGGCAATCTCTATCAGATGACTGATAATTAATTAAAGTGATTTGAAAGTATTCCTAGCATGGGTTGCTTATTTTCGTTGACTGATTACAATACAAAAGCTTTAAAATATTAGAAACTGCTATCAAGTGATAAGCGAAAAATAATCTCGACCTATGAACATGATAATATGAACAAGTGGTCAGTTTGCAACCCAGTCACAATTTGTATTTCTCATTCGTACCATTCCGTTGAAAAATAATATTTATTTAGTTGAATGTTCAGTTTGATCCACTGCAAGTCTGTAAATCTCTTTTCTCACTCAGAAGTTTGCCTAATCCTTGCAAACATTAGACATTTCCAACAATAATTTTTCATTAAACTTTCGCTCATTAACCACCATTTTATTAATAATTAATTTGTATTTGAATGCTACTTATTCCTCAAATACACGAAGCTCTGCAACATTTCCTGCAGTCTATGCTTCTCTTTTCTTCGAGCATTTCATGTACAACTATTTTGAAAAATTGAAATTGAAAAAAGGTCTTTCATCAGAAAAGCCTCAAATCTCTTCTCACCGGAAGTTACCTTCCACAAAAACTTCATTGGAAGATTACCACCTTGCACAAAAGATTTCACCGAAAGTTATCTCTTCTCACTTTACGTGAAGTTACTCAGCTTAGTAAATGTTAGCAGAAGGTTGTCCCCCACATGGAACAATAGCAATGTGTTCGCCACTCCTTCCATTATCATATCACTCCCGAATGTTTTCGACAACACATAGTTTATTTTTCCATTCTTATTACTGAGAAAACATTGAATTGCAGCATTCTTTTGGCTCTTGATTTATTTGATCAGTAAAAAAAGTTTAAACAAAATGACAATTTCGAAGGCTAATGATAATGAAGACTCGGATACATGCAGTGAGCAATACGAACAGAGTACTATCGATAAATTTATCAGTACTATTTTATGCAGGTATTACAACGATGTGTTAATTGAGTAAAAATCAATAAATGAGCGAAAAATGATAAATAATTGACAAGTTAAGTAAAATATTAATTTTTTGAGTGCAATTTGATCTTTTTCAGTTCTAATGATTTTTGCAGGAGTTGTGAACGGTAAGATTTCGATTTTGACATAGAACTTTTCCATTTTTAAGTTAGATTCTGTTTCTAAGTTCATTTGAAATGAGCAAAGATTTACAAATTTTTAAGTACAAAAGCTGTTTTCAGAAGTGATTTTGCTAAGCAAAAACTCGATGCAAAGCCGGTTTCATTTCTTCAATTGGTATCTTCAATTTACACTCATTTCATTACGATTTCTTATTGATTCCAAAAAACTGAAACTCAAATAACTGATCTGAGCACTACTAATATTAGTACAATCAGTTAAGAGTGTACACTTAGCAACTTAATTCATCACAATTCATCTTGATTTCTTAGTAAGCAAATCAGTTCTTTTTAACCGAAAGTCTTTTGGAATAAGATGAAAAAGAGTTATGAAATTATTCTCAGTTCCGATTCGCAACAACTTCCGATCGATTCATAATGATAACGGGTATCTTCTTGGCTATACTTGCTGGTATTGGTCAACCGATCGTTTGTTTGATTGCTGGCGAATTAACTAATATTTTTCTACTCACCAAAACTGCGAGTTTTCTTCTGTCCTTCTCTATTTGCAAGCCTCAACGAATAGATTTTATCTCTAAACAAAAATCTCGTTTAATCTATCGCACAGATTATATTCCATTCAGTTTCTGCATTTTTAATTTCAGGATAATCAGATAAGCATCACTCTTCACAGTAGAAAACGAGTTAGGGCTAATTTTGCTACCAATTTAATGTTTTTAAAACTTTGCAAAATTTGACAGTTCGAAAAATCCGACACATTTTGGTACCATGCTTATATATACGTTTATCTGTATGGATCAGTTGGAGTGTCAATGGTTATCATCATCATTTTACAAGTTTATTTTCATTAATTAAAAAATCTTTTATGACCGGACATTCCAAGAATCAGAAATTTATTTTTCGACAGAAAACATGGTGAAACTAATGAGATAGATGCATTTAAACTTTTTAAACTTTGATGAAATTTAATTTCGTTCTAAATGTCATGACACTTCTTGCTAGGAATTTCAGTATATTTGTTTAAAAAATGCCGCTTTGAACATAACATGCACGATGAGAGGAGAATATATGAAGTCGTTATTACGCCAGGATGCAACATGGTTTGACCAGCAGAAAACCGGAACTCTAACTGCTCGACTTAATGCGCAAGTTATTTCGTCCTCATCATTTTCATCGTCGAATTTCCGGCCCTGCAATTACTAAACGGAAATAAAACATTTGCTTCANAAATAAATAAAATAAAACATTTGCTTCACATTCTTTCTTCTGAATCTTCCGGACAGCGAATGAATTGATTTCAGGAATATTGAAAAAATTAAGGATGGCATCGGTGATAAGGTGGGCATGATTGTCCGTGGCGTGACGATGTTCCTGACCTGTTTAGTAATTGGGTTCATCTACAACTGGAGAATTACTCTAGTGATGCTTGGTATGGGACCTGCATCTGCAGCACTGCTCTCCATCATGGCTCGAGTACCTTTTTAAAACACTTCAAAAGAACGAAGCAAACTCAGGAATAATTCCTGTCCACGCTTGCATCATGTTTCTTTCCAAGAACGAATCCTCTGCAGAAAGTGGAACACTCAGCTAGCTTGCGGATCAACGCTGATGATCAAGCTGCTGCAACACTCGAAGAATCAATCTTAAACGTGAGAACGGTAGCAGCGTGTAATGCTCAAGAAGCAATGATTCGACGATACGCCACAGCACTGGGAATCTGCCGTAAATTTGCTCTCCAGGTGTATGCAATTGCAGGACTTTTCGACGGCCTCTTCTTCTTTGTTTTGTATGCCTTCTTCGCTGCTGGATTCTAGTGAGTTTCATTCAATCGTTTGCTGCTTGCTTCAACATCCACTCATATCTTTACTTTCTCGACCTCAATTTCAAATCACTGAAATTTTAGCCACTGCATTTCCAAACTTATTTTATAAGTCCATGTAATTAATTAGCTGCTTGCTAATTTCTATTACTCAAAAGGACTTACATTTTTCGATTCAAAAGTTTTCCATCTAGCTTTACTTTTTCATGAATTCTTTTGACAGCTATGGTGCCTACCTGTATCAAATTCATATAATACTCAATCCGGGATTCATATTCACTGTTGCGAATGTAATTATGTTCGGTTCCTACAATCTTGGCGTACTAAGTCCACATCTGATGGCTGTACTTAATGCACGAGTTGCTGCAGCTGTCATTTACAAGACAATTGACAGAGTAAATTTGCTTTTGCTAAGAACGATAAACTATTGAAGTTGCAAGGATAGCTAATTCTTTCTAAATAATTTTTCGAAATACATATTGATTGATTGATACTAAAACGATTATTAAAATTCAAATTTATTTTAACGGGAAGTTTTAGAGACCTCTCGTTGATTCCTGTTCAAGCGATGGTGTCAAGCCGAAAGAAATAAAAGGCTCGATAGAATTTCGAGATGTTAAATTTTCTTATCCAACAAATAAAAACAATTTGGTTCTCAATGGCTTGTCTTGGACAGCGAAGCCAGGTGATACTGTGGCCTTTGTGGGTCATAGTGGATGTGGCAAAAGTACGACTGTTAGTTTTTGGTTCAACTTATCCCTCCAGCTTTCGTTTTCTTCTTGTTTTTTAAGTTTAATTAAACTGGAACATTTTCTAAGGAAAATTAATTTAGATCCGCTATGAGTTTAACGGAAATAATTGTCTTCACCCATCCTTTCTTCGATCTCAGTTGTATCGGATATCAAAATATTGCAAAATTAAAATTCAGATTGGTCTGCTAACTCGACTGTACAATTGTGATTCTGGTTCAGTCCTGATTGATGAAATCAATGTCAGTGATTTTAACATCTATACTTTGAGAAATATTGTCGGTGTTGTCCAACAGGTTTGATGATCGCTATAGACTTAATTTGTGTTAATTTTTTTGCTATCATCTATCATTATTCTTAGTTTTTGCTATTTGCATTCATACTACTCCTTAAAGTATCTTGATTGCATTAATTCTTGTCATTAATAATATTTTTTAATTAAAGGAACCGTTGTTATTCAGTGGCACGATCAGAGAAAACCTACTACTCGGCAATCCTGACCTTACAGATGAACAAATCATCGATGCATGTAAAATCGCCAATGCGCATGACTTTATTAATAAACTAAGTGAGGTAAAATAGAAAATTTAATTCATTTTGTCGAAATTTTTTGTTCCTAAGCAACCTGAAATAAACTGATCTAGTAAGTGGGAGCGGTAAACTTAAAGTAGCTTTTCTTCTGTAAATCTAGCAAATAAAGCATAAATGAATGAAGGGTTATGATACGATGATCGGAGCTGGAGGTGTGCAGTTATCTGGTGGACAGAAACAGCGATTAGCAATAGCACGAACAATTGCTAGGAATCCGAGAATTCTGCTTCTGGATGAAGCCACCAGTGCTTTGGATGCTGAAAGTGAAATAGTCGTCCAAAACGCTCTCAAGAAGGTTTTATTTGCTTCGAACTCTTCTGTTTTTCATTCATTTATTATTGAAACTTTATTAAAGCTTTTTCTCCTGCACTGATTCTCTGTTGTTTGTTTGCAGTTTAAAATGCAATCTATTCTCGATGAATTTCCAGGCATCTGTTGGACGTACAACAGTCGTCATTGCTCACCGATTATCAACTTTGCGTGATTCTAACCAAATTATCGTCCTCAACAAAGGTCAAGTTGCTGAAATAGGTAAGAACTGTACTTATTTCGGGTATTATTTCTAGATGATTACCGGTGAGTTGCTCATTCGAAATTAATTAATAATTTTGAAGCAAAGTTTCGATCTAGAGAATTTTGTTCACGAATTGATGTTGATTTCAAGAGGATTTCAGGTACTCACATGGAACTTTGTACCAAAAAGGATGGTATTTATGCATCTTTGGTCAAATCGCAGCAGTTCGAAGAAGAAAAAAAACCGTTACAGGATGTGTCTACGATTGAAGAACTTCCATCACAAGCATTTCACAGATCTTCGTAAAGTTTTTTTTAATAAATGCATACATTGTGGCCACTATATCACACTATGTGATAACATGTGCAAGCATTTGACAAGAGATTTTGACACTTGGCTAATTATAAAGTAGGACTGTTTTAATGCTAGGAGTGATCGAAATTCGTCAAGTTACGGTGTACTGTCATCGTTCACGCGAATTAACGTAATGGGTGGTGGTGATATGACGCGTGGATCAATTACTAGTGAACCAGCAGAAAAAATTATCGGATTAAATGAAAAGGTTGGTGTGATAAGTTTTCTGAATCAACTTGCATGTTTTTATTCTTTTCTTTTAAGAGATGATTTTTGCTTCTTGTTTTGAAAGAAGGTGCAATGCAAAGTTCATCAAAAATTTCAAATTTGATCAAATTAAATCATTGGAAAATTATTAAAAATCAAACAGGTGCTTGTATTAAAATCTTTCCTTTTCTTTATTTGTCGCATTCTTCCAAAGCTGAATTAGAATCAAATGTAAAATTGATCAAATGTCTATGAAACCGTGAAATGCATTTGTTTTTATTGGAAAAAGGCTCATAAAGACTTGCACTGGAGAATCTACTTTTCTCTTTTTAGTTAGAAATGCTGCATTACTTAATAACTCTTAAACTGAGTTAAACAATGATGCATGCTTCACAGAAAAAGAAAAAAGCTGGAGGTCTATGGCAGCTGTACAGGAACTGTCACGACAATTACGGAAAACTGTTGGCAGCAACGTTGACATCGTTGTTTCGTGGAATGGAACTGCCAGCTTTTGTAATCATTTTCGATCTTACATTCGAAGCGTTTGCGCAGACGGAGGTGGAATCGACAATGAGCCGAATGTTGTCTATTTTCCTTATTTACATTGCATTAGGCGTAGCATGCCTAATAGTCATTTTTGTTGCGGTAATTATTTCGAAAATTTTTGATCAGAAAAAAAAGGCTTTCTGCTAATTTTTTTTCTCGTCATAATTAATTTCGAATTTAGTTGTGTGTTACCTTTTGGAAGTTATTTCTCACTAATTAAAATTAGATTTTAAGATGGAACTGATGAATTTCAGTAGCAATGATGATTATTATGATTGCAGACATTTACGTTTGGATGGACAGCAGAATGTGTCGTTGATTCATTACGCCTTCGAGCGCTTCGGAATGTGCTTTATCAGGACGCGGCATACTTTGATACGCCATCTACTAGTCCAGGCGTGACTGTCACACGTATATCCGTCGATGCTCCAAGCATCAAAGCGGTATTGCTTGTTCGAAGGATTCACTCATTTCTTCTGCATTTTGCACTTTCAGATTCAAAATATTGCAAAATATGACTGAAATCATTTCACGTTTCTCAGGCACTTGATTCACGGATGATGCAAATTGTGAACAACCTCGGAGCGCTTGTTGTACTGGTCATTTTGGCAATAATATTTAATTGGCCAATTGGCTTAATTGGCACTGCAAGTCTTCTAATGTTTATTGTACTGCTGACATTCACTGCACGTCGAATGCAGAAGCTAACAAAGCGCTCACTTGAAGAAGATTTTACTGGTCAAGTACGCCTATTTCTATTCTATCTCGTTATCGAGAGCTTAAAATTAGCTTAACTATTAATTATTAGGCATTGATTACTGAGAGTGAGAGTATTTTTCGTATCATTACTTTTTTTTCACTTGGATTCTACTAATAAGTAGAAAAGATGAGCTATTTCCCCATTAATTTCTAGTTCTACATGTCATTTTAAGACTTTGTCAATATAACTTTGAACTTTTGAATGAATTATATAAAGAATTTGTTTGTTTTCGGAAATAAGCAACCGTAACAGCAGTGATAATAATCAAAGCAGATAGCGTTCATTGTAAGAATAAAAGGAGGAAGTCATAATTAATAGGTTTTTTTTTTTTTTCTAATTAGTTGACGATCGAAATTGTGGAACAGATGCGAACAATTCAGCTAATCACAAGGGAGAAACATTTCCATCAGGTGTATGTCGAGAAAATCCGAGAACTGCTGCATGTGCAGAAGAAAAGTGGCCCATATGAAGCAGTAGTTTTTGCTGTCACATCCTCGTTCATGTTCTTCAGTGATATGTTATCATACGCTATCGGCATTCCATTAATCTATTACGGATACTCATCAGCAAACGAAATTTTTGCGTAAGCTATCACTGTGCTTTGAATTATCCAGAATCTGTTGAAATTGTTCATTTATTTCGAAAGAGTTTAGATTTCAGTTTTATTTTATCATTTAATTGTTTATGATTTACTTTAAAAGATTACATTACCTTTCATTAGTTAACACTAGGCCTAAATTTTCAACTACTGTTTCAGAGCTACTGTAGCTATTACAACCAGTGGATGGGCTTTAATTATGATTTCTGGCTGCTTAAACACATTTGTCATGGCATCTCCAGCTTCCGATTCATTATTTCAGATCATCAATAAAAAGAACAAAATTGGCGATATTGATGAGGGCTCACGCCCGGTACAAAATTCTCCAAGAATTTCTCTACAAAAATTTGCTGATTTAGTATTATTTCAAAAAGAATCAGACTAATCCTATATATTTCAGATTTTAGGACATTGTCAAGTATTTACCTGTTTGACTCACTCAAGTAAATATTTCAGACAATAACAGGTGATGTACGGTTTAAGAAGATACATTTCTCATATCCGACAAGACCGCAAAGAAGTATCCTCAATGGTCTTAATTTAACAGCTTATGCGGTTAGTTAACCTTGAAATAAATGAATTGGGGAAGATTGTTGTTCTAAAAATGAAATTTAAGGGGCAAACAATTGCTGTAACTGGGCCGTCCGGCAGCGGTAAAAGTACTGTAATCGCTTTAATGGAACGCTTCTATCAATTTAATTCCGGAGAATTAGTAAGTTTTACTGATATTTTCAACGCTCTTCCGCACAAACTACTGATGGAAGAAATTATAGCTGTATCCGGAATTTTGAATTTTAGAATAACTGGCTAAACTCTCAAAATTGAAAAAATAGATTAGTTTCATATTGATTACTAATTTTTATGAGTAACAGAAATGGTTACTCTTTTCAAAAATTTTTTGCGATGAAATTTTACTTCTAGCTCAGAGTAGTAATTTCTCGCCTAAAAAATGTTCACATTTTCAACATTTCAAAACAATCCAAAAATTGAAAAGTTATTTTTTCCCTTTGAAAAAGTCCGAATTTAAAAAAAAAAAAAAAAGGGTAGTAACAATTTCATTTCTAGAATTTGGATAAAAATTCAATTATGAAAATATCACTTCGACATCTACGTGAACAAGTGGCGTTGGTTGGCCAAGAGCCAGTATTGTTCAGCGGAACAATAGTGGAAAATATTCTGCTTGGTACAACTGGTAAGACAATGGATGACGTACGAGAAGCTTGCAGAATGGCAAATGCCGTCGGTTTCATTGAAGCTTCACCAAAGGTATTCAGGGAGCAATTTTCTTTTCGAGAAGGAAAAAGTTACAAGGTCAAAAGAACAATTTAGGGCTATGATACGGAAGTTGGCGAACGCGGGGCGCAGTTGTCAGGTGGTCAAAAGCAACGCATTGCTATTGCTAGAGCACTTGTGCGTAAGCCGAAAATATTGTTACTTGATGAAGCGACAAGTGCGCTAGATGCGGAAAGCGAAAGGGTTAGAATTGAATTAATCAAATGATCTAAAAATTTTGTCTTCTTGCAACTATTAATTTATTTATACCCTGGCTACCAAAGTTTGTTCCTAGATCTTAAAAAGTCTTTAAGTTTTAGTATTCATTTCTAGTTTTTCCCTAAAAATTCAAAGCAGAAATCTCGGAAATTTTTTTCTAGTTCGCAATTGAGATTCAGATCACAGCATAGAAAACTATGTCAGCCATCAGAAGTCAGTTGCTCGAAGCTATTCTCGATTCCTCTCATTCTCGTCCATTCCGTTTACTTCTTATACTTATTTAAGGCTGTTCAACAAGCGCTCGATGTAGCAAGTAGTGGTCGGACATGCATTACAGTTGCGCACAGGCTTTCCTCAATTCAACATGCAGATCATATATTTTTTGTCGAGAACGGAAAAGTAGTGGAACAAGGAACCCACAAGGAACTTGTCGAATTAAATGGAAAGTATGCTGACTTGATCCGTAAGCAAGACTTGAAGTCATGAGCGATGAAAGATGCCAGAGTGGAATGCAAAACTTGTCAAGTTTATAATGAAAGTGTTTGCAGGCACATTTTGTTGCTTTATATGCTTCCTATTGTTTCCTATTTAGTAACATCAATTTGATAAGGTTTTTTAACAATTTTGAACAAATCTCGAGAATAGTGCTCACTTAATCATTTCTTCAATGAACTATAAATGCTTTAAGAAAAGGTAAGAACGTTGAATTGTTTGTTCTACTTTGCCCAAATTCTAGTTACTTTAATTACTTTGCCATTCATTAAGATTGCTATTTTTGGTTTTTTGTACTACTTCTGTAAATATGTCTTGCTAACTAATAATTACTAGAATTAGTTAAAGTTCATTTAAATGCAGTACAATTCATAATTGATCTTAAACAGTCTTTGTTACGCATAGAGTAGAACATTCGAAGTTTGTTGCAACAAATCGAATTACATTTAGCACAATTTCTTAAAATCTCTTAAAAGCTTACAGTAGTAAAGAAAAGCAGCAGTAAAATTAGAGTTAAAAAAAAAAGAAACGAATCAAAAATATTTTAAATTTCTATCATTCAATAATTATCATGGATAAGTTCTACTCTTGCTAATCACAATTATAGCATTTTGCAAATTGCAAAAACTTTTCTTTTTGATGAGTATATCATGACATAATGTGTTTAATATCCATACTCCAACAATTAAATAGTATTTCTTTGCAAGTACAATGAAAAAGAGGAAGTAAATACCTGAGATAAGATTAATGAGATACACGTTTGATCACATGGGCGATTCTCCAAAAATGATAGAAATATTGAAATGAATGAATGGAAAGTATCAAAAATATGACGATTCTTTTAAAATAATTACAAATTATTTAAGACTTGTTACTGAAAAGCTTACTCGATTGATTTTTGCTCTTATTGCTACTAAAAATTAATTCAATTCACTAATAAATAAAGACTAGACAGCAATTAAAAGGAAGAACGACAGTACAAAAATGTTGGTTGAATATTTTCTTCGCTAATCTAAAGATTCAAGATTATTACAAATGAATTATCAGCAATAATACAAGTTTAGCAGAAAGAAATAATGAAACTCTTAGATTTTTTTTTTAAACTGATCTATAGCAATAATTCCATTTTTGTTCATTCTAGCAGTTCTGACTTCAGCTACAATTTCTTTAATTAAATAACCCATCTATTAACGCCGAAACAATTAGATTAAAACTTCTGATAGCAAAAGAAAGTTGATCACTACGCATTGATTACTCAATTTCCATTAATCATACTGTTCTCGAGTAATACCAAAAGATCATGTTGTAGCAGAAAATAGCACTGTAATTACAAATTAAATTTTCCTAAAAGGGAAGTTTAGAAAAGCAATCTTTGGTAAAATAAATCATTGTAATATTTCGCATATAGTTTTAGCAGCAAATAATATCGATAAATCTTCCTGGATCTGCTTGAATAATCTTGGTACTTCATAGGGGGGCATACATACTTCCAGTGTTCTGATAAGTAAAGAGTTAAGAGGTTTGAAAGGAATTAATAATTTATATGAGATTTTCCATTTAAATACAAAAAAAAAAAAAAAAAAAAAAAAGATGAGAAATAATCAATCTTTTTTCGCCATCAGATTTAATTAATTACTAATGAGCATCACACCATTCAACTATTCATTTAATATTTGCGATAAAAAAGACCCGCTGGAAGTTAATTTCCGATCTGGTTTCACCGGTACAGCACCACGAACATATATATTTGCTAGAGCATCACGTAGCTAAAAATTAGAAGCTTACATTCCAAAATAGTTTCTTAGATTTTATTAATGAATCAATCAACTGAGTAAATTAATCACTAAGAGCTGACTGCTCAGTGTAGCATTCTATTTCAGAATAATAAGAGAGCAACATTAAACCTTGAACTAGTTCATTTAGCATTCAATTAAACTTTCAGCTAATCTGAACTATCTGTCTTCGCTAATAATATTCATCCTATCAGTTGATCAGTTGAATTCAGTCTTCTAGGTTTCTAGGTATGTACAGTTCCGGTAATTAATTTTCATTCACGAAAAGAATGAATAAAAGATGTTTTGTGTTTTTTACTGTCTAATAGACATCAATCTTATAGTCTTAAGAAAGTGATTTTTTTTTTTTTTTGATAATAAATGAATGTTCCAAACTGGAAAATATGACAGTAGCAGTCGAATCTTAATTGACATCTCACACGAACTGTTAGCGCTGTTCTGCTGTTCAGTCTAGATAAGAACTAATAACACAACCTAGTTAGACTAATATTGTGATATGTTCGGCATTGATTTAATAATAATTTGAAACCTTTAGATGATGATAACGTGATAACGAAAATGAGTACCTCTTTCAGAGCGATCACACCAACTAGTCGTCCACGATCGGTGACATATGCGTGAGATAGCGCCAGTAGTGAAAATAACGTATGCACCTAAGTTTCGATTTGAATTAAGTATTTTCTTTTTCTGTACTATCAAAATACGGTAGCTGCAGTTTTCTGTACTTCAATTAAAAGATTCTCTTCCAATTTTAAAAAAGAAAAATGAATTTCTGATTATTTCTTAAGCAGAAAGGTGTGCATCTATGAAGAATTGTTTTGAAGATTAGTGAGACAACGTGATATACTGTTCCGAATTATAAGCAGTAGAAAGTACTAACTTTATAAAGTGATGAGCCAAGAACAAGTTGGAATGGAGCAGAATCAATAGCCAATTCATCTAAATCTATTATTCGGTCTAGCAAGCTATCCTTACTCACTGCTGTCTTTCTTTTTAGTTCATCTGCTGTTGGTTTTACAAAAATTGATGATAACGGCAAATCTGTAAAATAATGCCTCAGAAGGTACATAATTAAATTAGTGATACTATTTGAAAAAATCGATGCTACTTTCGTTCATGAAGGGAATAAGTGCAATTTTACTGTGAATGATTTAGCCCTAAAAGTGAAACTAATTATTTGGCTTTAAAAGTTAAATTAATTATGATCTGCATTAAATGTACGAAAATAATTAACTGACTCTACTCAGGTTGCAATCAATTAAAGTCATTAAATTACTTATCAAATTTACATTGTTTGATAAATAAAAATCTATGCATTATCGAGGATTCCAACATTTAAAGCACTGCAAGAATCTGGGTTTTTGTTTCAGAACAATTATCAGAATGATTACAGGGACGACAAGGCCATTAGATGAGCAATAAATTTAGGGATACAGAAAAGTGAGCACTTTTCTCACTTCTAAAATTGAAGAATCAATCAATTGTCAATGGCCGATGTCCTTCAGTACTTATTTCAAAGTTAGAAATTCTAATTAGAAAAGATAAACTTGTTAATGAGTTGCAACATGCAGCACATAGCATGCTGCTTTATGTAAAAATCATTCCTCATTTCTTATCAGTACAATTAGACATTAAAATGATCAATCTACACAACACTAACTGTAAGCTTCGATTTTCTTCGCGAACATCAAAATAATCGCTTAGTATTAATTTGCTAAAAATATATCTAAGCTTAATTAGAATTGTCTTTCTCGGCCACTATATTGTCACTGAAAATATCTGCGAATTTTTCCCCTTTGAAACTGAGATGAAAATTTCAATTTTCCATTGATAGTTTTAGAGAAGAAAAAGAGTCACTAATTGCTATAAAATTTCATCGATAAGAATCTGAAAATTTTTTATGGATATTTTTGTAAGAAGCAGAACCATGTGGTGCATGAAGAGGTGAAATGGACAGTAAAGTATGTCCGGCAATGGATCCTTCATCGGCTAATTCCTCCTTCACATTCGGCACCAGTAGTGTTGCTCCGTTTCCGGCACTTGGCTGACTCCGTTGCCTTCTCGATAACCTGATGGAAAGTTTGAACTCAACTTTGAAGAATGCGAAAAGTAAAATACAGTAATTAAAATTAGAAAAACAAAAATAGCATTCTAAACAAATAATTACTGATGCAGCTTTGAATTCATAGTAAAAAAAAAAGAATGAATTACCTTTTTATGCTGTTGAAGATCTCTACGGGAGTCCGTCTGTTTGAAAACGAATTGAATTCTTCATCAATCAAGTGTCGTCTCATTAGTATGACCAAATATTTTTTTGCTACTGATCCAAGCAATACTTTATGTTCTAAAGTTTCCGAACTGATCACAAGATGAATAGTCCTTCATTCACTTGCTAAGCATATCGTACATATTAACTGATCTTTAATTACTTACTAAGATGAAAAAATTCCTTTTGAAATATTCAGATACGCTTATGTGCTCGTTCAGTTCCATTTAGGAATTAGTTTTTCTTTACTGCTACTGCAGTAATTGTTGGAAAACTATTGTCTCGTTTGTTATTGAAGCAAATCAAAATTTGAAAATATTTCTTAAAAAAGCAACTTACTTCGATCAGTAACAACTGGAAAACTTTTAAGTGATGGCGCAAAACGTAACATTTCTCTAAGTTCTCTGTAGGTTGTCGACTTTGTAATATAAATTACATCTTTAACCATAATTTCTTCCACTTTCACCGTATGTACACTAAAAGTTTATAACTTCCCTCGTACTGAGACTAGTCTAGTAAAAGTTCTAGCCAGAATATATTTTTATTCTTTAGCATTAAAGTTTAATAGAACATTTAAATTGCAAAAATCCCCAGATACTGATTGTTAATTTTACTGCTGAAATTAACATTCTAAAAAGGCGTGTCAATCTTAGCAATTAGAAAAGTGATCATTTTAACTTAAAACTGTTGCAAAATTATTTAAAAATTGAAATAAATTTGAATTTTAAATAAGAATAAAGAGGTTCAAAAGTGATCAGCATTTAATTAAGAAGACAAAAAAGAAAATATTGTAGTTATGGATTGTGAAACTTTTTTTTTAGAAGAAATATATTTCTCTTACTTCTATTCAATTAATTCCAGTATTTTACGTACAGTGAGTTTTATGAAAAGTTGCTTATTCATAATTTAAAATAACCTGATTCGTGAAGGTGGTAAATCCGGCAAGTATGGATATTTCTTGATTCGAATGATACTTTCATAAATAGAAGGTTGTAAAAATTTGCAAACTGCGTTGCCAACAAGCATTGCAATCTAAATATTCAGACCTGGTTGAACACCTGTACCTGTTCCATTTTTCCCTTCACCTGACCTGCTTGTCTCAATCTCTGATGGATAAGTGAGCATAGCTGATACCTGAGTTGTCTTGTCTTAATCTCACATGAAAAATGAACACTGACCAGCTTGAAATGTTAGCTCAAGCTAAATCATACCAGAACAGGAAGTATTGGAGTGAGCTGTCCAGTGAGTTCGCATATGATTACGGCGACGGAAAGTGTATGAGTTACTGCACCTGTATAGGCTGCTGCACCTGAACAAGTGTTTTTATCGCACAGTTTAGATAGCCTCTCTTGACCTTTTGACATAGGAAACAGCTCTAAGTTTAGGTTGATTTAAAGAGAGTTGATTAGTTGAATGAGTGAAAACAAAACGAAATCTTAGATACCAACAACCGCATAAAGCCCGGGAAATATAAGTGGTCCATTTGGTCCACGAAGACCTTCCGGAAAGAAAAATGCCATCACTTCACCAGCCAAACGACCTCCAGCGGCTCCAATTATAAAAGAAGGTACAAAGACACCTGCTGGCACATTGATGGATATGCAGATTGCCACTAGAAAGAACTGAAAATTTCCACCGGTCACAAAGTTTATTTTTCAGGAGGTTGCAGAGAACTGATAAGTAATTGATGTGATATGTTATAAACAGACATTTCTTTACTGGAAAGCTAATTAATTAAAATTTGATAGCTAAGTTACGCTGAGTTTTTTCAATAATTACTAGGACAAAGCTTACGTAAGTGATTAAATAACACGTAAGTGAATGAAATATTGTTATCTGATCGCCTGAAGTACTACTAGTCCAGTGTTGAAGAAGCTTCTTGCTGCATGGCTGCTTATTAATATTTGTGATATGCATTGTGCAGTTATCAAAGAAATCAGCCATCGTTTCGCGGAACGTCAACTGATAATATGCAAAATGAATGAAAATGTATTCATCCATATTTGAGAGACTAATTTCTAGCATCGATAATGGAATTCTTCAAATTTTAGAAGCTCAAATAATTAGTTATATTATTTTAAGCTTATAAAGTATGCGTATTACTATTATTGATATTATGATCATTATATGATAAGCAAAAATATGCTTACTGCACTATCTTATGATTGTAAAAAAATGCCACTAAAAAGAAGGTAGTCAGTTAAATTTCAATTTTTCGCAACTTCACAATTTTTAATAAACAGTTTGAGTTCATTTTCCAGTAACTAAAGCGGATCAGTTGTGAATTTAAGGCTTATCATTAGCGCTGAAACAATAAATCATGAATTATTAAAGTTCTAAATAACCTAGCGCACTGCAGTGGTAATCTTGCCGAACATCTGTAGCAAATCAAACTAACTTTTAAAAGTAATCTTTCAAAAGAACGAAAAAAAAAGTTTATAGAAAAAAGTGTCAATTTGCTGTTGGTGGTTGTCAGAAGCGGTTGTAATTGTTTTTTTCTGAAAAGTTATTCTGCTAATAATCGTCTGTAGCTAGGAGACATTAACTTGAAAGGAAATAATAAAAGGCTTACTTGTCCAGCAATATAACGGCCAAAGCCTTTTGGATAAGTGAGTATACCGACAACTAATGCCATAAATACTGTGAACGCAAAAAAGCTGTAACGATTAATCAGAAATAGCTGCCGAATCCAAAATGCAATCATCCAGGGGAGGCGAGAAAAGTTCAAAAGAAATAACAATTTGGGCAGATAATTTAGGCTACCTTTTTTCTCCAAATTAGGAAAGAAAATACAGTTAAAATTTAGATACTTTCTGCGAAAAATCATTCGATAGATGCTGTTGCTTTGACGAAACAAAGTTATCTTCTTATGAGTGAAAATAAATAGCGCCGCGAATAATCCGCCAATTAATCTGCAAAAGTTCATTTGAGATTACAATACAACAGTGATATCTGATATCAGGAGATCAGCCTTCTCCAGTTTCCGTCAGGAATACTGAAGTTAGACTGTTAGAATTCTTCGAAAAACATAGTGTACCCCAAAAGTGCGAATATCGGCAGTTCCTCAATCAGAAACGATTCCGTCGGGATGCTCGTTTGATAAAAGGCCGTAATAGTTCCTGAAAACTTCTTTCTTCAACTAGTTCATCAACACACATACACTACATGTCTTCAGAGCCGTTTCTAGTTTTATTAAGAACGTTCACCGGATTGTTCGGCTGTAACGAAGAAGTTCGCAAATCGGAAAACAATCGCACTACAAGTGGCAGCTAGAAAAGCACGCCAATAATTTTTCACAGCAAAATATTTCGATGTCGATTCTATTGCATACAGAACTGCTGGAAAAGTACATATATGAATTTAGACAAGAATTTCCAACCGGCAAAGGATAGATGGAAGTTTGTGGTAAGAACGCCCAATGGTCACCTCCAACAGGAGCTGAAAATGTACATGCGATACCAACAGCACAGCCGGATGAAAGCATTTCTAATTCTCGACCCTCATTCGAAAAAAATGCCGTATATTGGCAGCTAGTAGTCATTTTGCTCAAAATAGTTGCGACAATTGCGCCCATGTGTACAAATGGTCCCTGCAAATATTATACTAAAACAGAATTAGGCATTAGAATGGAGTTTTATTAATTAAAATTTTGAGCTTAAAAGCTATAAAAACTCAAGCTGAATATGATCGGACGACGTTTTACAGTTATCTCTGCTCAATATTATTTCTGAATCAGAATGATGCTGTATTGGTTTTCAGAAAGATTAAGATAATTTGAAAACAATGGTTGGAAGATTTGAAATTTTTTTTTAATTGTGGAAAATGATAAACTTCTTTTCCGATTGGGAGACCACTACCGATAGCCAACGTTAAGCCAATCATTTTTGCAATTAGTGTCCGAACAGTAAGATAATTTTCCATTTTAAACCCATGCATTATTACTTTCACCTGTGGTATACCTGAGCCTAAATTAAATGAAACTTGATCAATTTGCAGGGATTTTGAAGCGAATATAGGAGTATTTTCTCAAATGTAATCATCCTACGAATGAACAAAATGGCATTGTTTCTAATTTGACCTAATTACTCTTAACTCACTTCATTTCCAACTTGACTTGAAAACAAACCAACAGCTTGCTTGGAAATCCATAAGCATGCAGCAGCCGAAAGAAATGTTAGTACAACAACATGCAGAAGCCATTGCAATAAAGCCAAATAGTTGTAATGGTGTTTTCGAAGGGCCTCATAGAAAGCCACGTGGCCTTTATTTTGTTAAATATAAATATTTATGAAACTGAATCTTGCTTGTTTGAAATGAGCTTTATAAAATTTGAAATTTTCAATTTTTTGCGCAAATTTGATGATGCATTGGAAGAAAAGTATAAGGTTTTACTGTGTTGTAATTTTTCGATGCAAATATCCATAACGACGGATAAAATGGCCGTTATAATGCCAAGCATTGCTGAGAGACACCAGTCCTCCACAAGGAAGTATAAAACATTTCTCATTTGTCCTGAAACGAAAGTTAGACTAAAGATGTAGAAACTTGAGAAGAATAAGCAGTAAAATATATTTTATTAAATTTATATTATTTCAGAAAGAAAAATGAACCCTTATGACACGAGTCTTCTTTTAATCAAATCTTTCACTTCAATTTTGCTTTTTCTTTATCATATCATATCAAATATGCAATTTGTAATACTTTTGCAGAAATCAGCAAAGGATTCTTTGCTCTGTTGATCATTTGTATCCAGTTCGATTTCTTCCGTATTTCCATCCCTCACTGTTACTTCATGCTCTTTCAGTAAAGTGTTCTTTACATCAGCCATAGTACTGTAAATAATAAAGCAAATCATTTTCTTCTCTTTGATAGAATTACTATCAGAGTGACTACAGAAATCGCAAAATTTGTGCTGATAAAACAATGAACTCACAACAAAGTTCTGTGTCCCCTTATCCTTCTCAACTGATTCTTTCAAAAAGTCAGTGAAATAATTAGTTGAAATAATTATAAAAGCTGTTTTATTACAAATGGGATGTATTTCATTTGCAATGGAAAGCAATTCTTTTGCTAATTAATCAAGGAAGTGAACATCAATCATCAACCAGTTCGATAGCTTCGGAAAATACGAACGCCTTTCGACCGTTCCGTCTAAAGATAAAACCACAAACGTAATTGCTGATAGTTCATCAACTAAGAAGCTGGCTAATCCAAAAATGCTTATTGTTATAAATTTTATCGAAACATTTCAGTAATGTGTTCATTCATTAGTTATGGAGCTAAAAATGAAAGGCAAAAAAAATCATAAATAAAAATAAAGTTCAAAAAAAGCGAAAATGAAAAAATAGCATAAGAAACCAAACAAGCAGTTCAAAAAATTAGCTTCCAAGCAAAAATATGATGATTACAATTACATAAACGGATTGAACTGATGCAAATATATTTTAAGCAGCAGTTAAATAGAATCTGATATGGAAGCAGCAATACTAAATAAACTCTTTTCAACTTTTCACCTCTGTGCGAATTTTCGACTCAGACTAAAATGACCATCATTATTGCAATCAAATGAATCGACTGTTAATTACATCTCTCATACTATGTTATGCAAATAGGCATTTTGAAGAATGTCCAAAGCTTGAACTTCTATGCATTAAGAAATAGCCGATAGTGGAAGTCCAAAATTCTGAGACAGAACTCGTAAAAGGTAGACAAAAATAGAAAATAGCAGCAAAAATATCTTTTAGCTACTTTAAATTATTGTAATGAAGCTTGCATTAATTATCTTATCACTTTGAACTCGTTGGTATTCGAGAAATCTCAAAGATTGAGCAAAAAAATGAAATGCGAGAGTACGAATCTTCTTCCTTACTTTCTTGCTTATTGAATATGTGAAGAACACAGCAATTTAAAAACAGTAAAGAAGGCGATAGTGACAATGAAGACTAATTAAATGTTGAAAAACAAAATGCAAATTTAAGAAATAGCACGCCGCCGCGGTGAATGAAAGGCACAAACTCCACTTTGAATTCATTGCAATTATGGTAAATTTCGGTAATTTGAGCTAAAAATAAAATGATTTTGATACTAAATCTTGATTCCAAATGAAAATTTAGGAATAATTTCTTCAAAAATTTCACTTCTTCNACCGACATTCAGCAATGTTTTCATTATTCTGGCTTCTAGTTTGCTGTTTCTTCTTCCCTTTGCATAATTTAAATGGAAATCATTTTAGTATTAATAATACTATCTATGCTGAAAAAAAAAG